>CDFI01105970.1:28913-76467 GCA_000826405.1 Acanthamoeba divionensis | reverse complement strand
ATGGCAGGCGCTTCGAAGTCTGATAGAGACCAAGAAGTATGCGGTCACGTTCCCGGTGACAGTGCGCTTTGTGGCCGCTGACGACATTTGGCTGAGTCCCAACTACGGCCGCGACTCTGTGGTGTTCTCTGTGGCCATGTACCGCTCTCCAGAAGCCTTCCATGTCTTCTCACAGGTTTGTTTGTTTATTTGTTTATTTATTTATTTATTTATTCTTTAATTAAGATGGCCACACAAAACAAATCTGTTTCTCGATTCATTGCATGTACACATTGCAGGACGTGGAGAATCTGTTCCTGTCAATGTACGGCAGCGGGCTGATGCGGCCTCACTGGGGGAAAGTGCACCACAGGAAGGCCGACACGCTGAAGGGGGCGTTTGCCAAGTGGGACGAGTTGCTTGCGCTGAGGGCGCAGCTGGACCCGAACAAGATGTGGGGGAACTCCTATCTCAAGGCTGTCTTCTTTGGTAATCTGTGACACCAAAACTAGACATGTGCACAAGACAAGCATGTGCTGAACTTTTTTGTTGGTCATTCATTTTACAGGGATTGCTCCACCTCCTGATAACAGTGGAACCAGCGATGACAATAATAACAACACGAACAACTGTCCTACCTATGATGATGGGGACGACGATGATGATTTCTATACCAGAAAGGCTCTGTGGGCAGTCATAGGGTCCATTCTTGGCTTGGTCTTCGTCTTGGCTCTCATTTGGTTTGTGGGTGCCTTGGTGAGGAAATTGGTTTGGAAGAAACAACAGCAATGGAAGAACAAGACTTCTCTGACCCTGGGAAAATCTTTGCTCAGCACTCCACAAAGCGAGTAAGTAAGAAAAAACATTATTAATTCAATATTCAATGGTGTATTCCATTCATTTAGAGAGAGACCTTAAAACCCTTCTTTCTCTGTTTCCTTCTCTTGGGTACAAAACAGAAAAAAACAAATCTTTCCACTTGATCAAGTGATGGTAGTGGGGACACCTTGTGTGTTCAGTGTGACTTGTGAAACAATGGAGGTCTCTATCATTCTCTCTTATAGACTGCCAGCGTCCATGAACCGCCTGTGGCTTTGCCTTCTTCATTATGCCTTGTGCAGATGGCAGAGCCGTGCTTATCCACATGGGGATCGTTGCCCACCCAACACTCCTGCTTGTCATCACCTCCGCCTTCCAGTCCAAAGTGGGTAGTGTCCTAATTCATTTGGTGCCAGTAAGATCAATTCAACAACAAATGGAGAGGGGGATGCAGTGCAACTGCTGTTGATGGAAGGAGATATACTGAATTAATGGAAGTTTGAAGGCACTGTTCGTATGTGCTCATTCCAATGTATCTGGGAAGCACACGCCCTTCATGAGCATCCTGAAAACAACCCAACAATTTGGCATTCTGCTTCTCCTCATTCGCCTGCTCTTTCTCTTGCCCCTCATCCTTCTCGTCTCCTGCCTTTGTTTCTTCATCTTCAGTGTTCGTTTTCAACACTGTTGCTTGATCTGCTTCATTGTTGATGTCCAATCCAACTTGTGCTGCTTCCTTGTTCTGCTCTTCCAGATTTGTTAGACCTTCTGTCAGAAGCTGGCTGTTGTACTGAACCCTCCTATACAACAAGCCCACCGAGGACAACAAGAAAATGATCCCCAGCCCTATGTACACATATCTATCTGACGAGCGTGAGCTTTCTGCACTAGCACGATGCTGCATCTTTGTTGTGGCTTTAAAAAATCCTCCGTCCACTGCACACCACACAAACCTCATTTGTGACATAAAACAATAATTAAAAAATAATTATTAATATTTCTGATTGACCATTGGCCCTTTGCCATCACACAGGGTTGGGGGAGGAGGAAGGTCCCTCTCCCCTCCTCTCCCCTCCTCTCTCCTCTCTCATATGGACACAATGACGCAGGTATCATCAGATCTGATGGCCTTCAGTTGTTGTGTTGTTGGATTCTTTTGATGGTGAGTGATGAACCATCGTCATGCTGGTCATGCTCTCTATTGCTTCGTCAACAGATCCCAACATGAGCTGGATGGAAGTGTCCAGACCAGCCACTGTCTGATGTGCCTCCCTTAGCCATCCGTCGAGGTGGATGAACGTGCTGCTGCTCTCATACGCTCTATTGTGGAGAGTGGAAAGCTGAGATTGCAAGCGCTCTTCTTCTTCGGCGAGACACTTCTCCAGTTCTTCAGGAGAGTGGTCCCTGAACTCCTTGGCAATAGAACTCAACATATCTGTATCTTCTGCCTTTTTGGACAAAGAGCTTTCTGCCATTGATTGTTGTATGTCTTCAGTTTAATAATGCGTGCATGTGTGGAGAAGAGCATAATTAGAAATTGGATTGTGAGTGGGGGGGGTGGCACTAAACGTACAGGAAAGCAAATCTTCCTGCTTTGTGCGTTTGCCTTCTCGATAAATGTCTGTCACCGATTCGCCATGCCTTTCCAAAAGTGCAAGATCATAAATGATGTCATCGAGGGTGAGAATGGTGCCACTACCACCCTTGTCTCTTGCTCTTTCTTCCTCCATCCAAAAGCAACAACATCTGGTGCAAGTAAAGACACTCAGAACTTTCCTGAAATCATCTGAAGTGTCTAGTTTTTTCTAGATAAATTCCATTGAAGTCAACTACATTTTTCCGGACCAGTGCTAAATTAATTAATTAAAAGGAAAATTTCTAGCCATACAAAATCAATTGAATAAGCCCTTTGTGGAGAGAGGCCATTTCGCTGTTGCGGTAGAATTGTTTTTTTTTTAAAGAGAACTTCAAGTTTTGCTCAAGAGAGAGAGCTGTGAAGGTCTTACAAAGAAAAGAAAAGAAAAAATAAATAAGGCTTTCTCTAGATTGGGTTGGCTCCACTTGTTACACACACACACACACACACACACACACACACACACACAACAATGACTACATATTCGTATTTACAAGAGTTTGTTTTGGTTAACCAAATGAGATTGATCAATCGATCAATCGATTGTAGAAGAGAGGAGAGAGGCAGTAGAGGTAGGGTCTATGACGTTGAGTTGGTCGATGTGCTCGACTGAGAAAGCAACGTTGAGGGCAACAAAACATTCTCATCTCTTCTGGTTCTCTTCCATGATTGTTGTTCGTAGCTACTGAAATCCATGTCTCCATCATTTTCGTTGTGCTGAAGGGGATTAGGGTTCGGTGGAATAGGACCTGATGATGGCATGGAACTGAACTGAAAGGGGTTTGTATCTGATGTGGTTGGGGGAGACTGAAAGAAGAATTCAAAAAAATGTCTCTTCTTGGGGTTTCGTGAGGGATCTTCAAATGGGCTAGCTGTGTCAGCGCCAGCAGTCGGAAAGGGAAGAGAAGAAGAAGCAGCATTTCCAAACGTGGTTGCACCATTGGCAGGCATTGAAAACTGTGGCAGAGTTTGCATTGAAGCAGTATTTGATGTTGATCGTGTGTTATCATGTGTAGCAGAAAATGTGAAGGGGCTCTGTGCGCCTCGCTGAGGGGGGGCCATGAAATGCGGCGCTTGGTTCAAATTGTCAAACGGAGATGCCATGGTGCGTGAGTTTAGACCAACCTGATTGATCGGCTTTGGTCCATTTTCGACATCATCTTCAAATTCGTCTTCAAGGTCTGAGCTATCTTCAGATTGTCTGATTTCACGCTTTTTGTTCTTTAAATACTCGACCAACACGTCCTTTGAAATGCCACGGTCATTATTTTCCTGCAAAAATCGAAACATATCATCAATGGCCTTGCAGTATCCCTTTTTGAGGGCCAATTTTTCGAGCTTCAAACTTGTCATGTAAAGCTGGGTCAAATGGTTTGCGGCGCCACAGAATGACGCCCTCAGGGATTTGCCGGTCTTGCTTGACGGGGCATTGGGTACGCCGGACGTAGGTAACATCTGTCTGCGGCAATTAAATGGATACACGACAAAAGGTGTCGAGGGGGGGAAAGCAAAGAAAGTTTGGGTGTTGGAAAAAACAAAAATGTGTAAAAACCAAAAAAGCTGTGTTTTGGTGTTCGATTCCTCAAAAAAAGGTCTTTTCGAAGTGTCTACACAAAATTATCGTTGGTCCGTAAATTTACTCAGCATAATTATGTTAACTTGGTTTAAGAGGGCGATTAACCGTCACAGTCACCTTAAAAACCCGAGGCACCTAAATTAGGATGCCGCCTTAACGGTTTGTTCGCGTCACTACCTCCCCCCCTTTAGTTCAGATTTTGGCGCATTAATGAGCAAAACAAATCTGATGAACTGAAAGTCGGATCTGGCAACAACACAGAGGCTCAAACACAATGGAGATGAACTTTAGGCAAAAAGCTCTGCACTTTGCAGAGGGGATGTCACACTCAAACGGAGCTGAGGCCACATCCAAACCCTTTAGTTATAGCCATAATCATCATAATAATAACATTCCAAAAGCAAATGGGGCATCTTCGTTGGAATCCAACAAGAACACAACTGCAAAGGAAGAATTAGAGAGGAAAATCTCTGAGAAATATGGAATTCAAGGCCACGTGAGCAACGAGTCCCTTCTGGTCGTTGATGCACTTCACAAGCGGCTGGAATCGCAGAACCAAGAGCTTATATCTTCCAAAGCACAGGTACTGCAATCACTCGCCCCCTGCTCTCCAAAAATGCATGTACAGAGTGTAAATTCCCTTTACATTTCATTCCATTTCATTCATTCTGCACCAAATCTTTGTCGCAGTTACCTGAAAACAACAAACAAAAAATTAATATTAAGAAACGCATGAAATGGATGAAGTTGTGGTACTGATCACGTTTTTATTATGCAAACAACAATATTTGGGTCTCGTCTTCTTTTCTTTTGTATTCTTGTGTCTCCTGCGCACCCAATCACACGCGCACAGGCACCCACGCCCATCCACCACATCTCTCATTCTAAAACATCAGAATTTGGGAGGTATACTTTTCTTAACTAATCTCTGTTATCCAACAAACAAACAGATAAGGGTTTTGAAAAATTCCAACGAAAGATTGCTCAGAGAGAACGACTTTTTGATTAAAGGCAGCGAGAAGAAGGATAAACACATCAAAGAGCTACAGGCAGAAATTGAACAGCTCTTGTTGATGAAAAGTGAGCTTAGTTCTGGTATGAACGGGGGAACTGATCATATTACGGCTGCCACCCAGGAAAGCACAAAAGAAAAGGATACACTGATACATAGATTAAAACAAGAGAATGAGGCATTGAAGAAAGAAAGAGATAAGAGTCTGAGAGGCAGAGATGAACGGATGGAAGAGAACAAAGAGCATAAATGGCCTGAAGACAGAGACCGTGAAACTTCAATAGAAATAAAGAAACACATTGATGCACTGAAGAAGCAAGTCGATGATCTCCAAAAAGATAAAGAGCATATTGAACAACAACTTCAAAGGTTTGTCGCCCTCCTCCTTTTCCTCCTCATATCGTATGATCACTAACCCTTACAGCGACTTCTGTTTTGCAATTCTCTATTTAACAGAGAAAAGAGTGAGGCAGTAAAGAAGTTTGAGGAGCTGGTCACTTCTGTACAGGCATCGGTTAGCACAATTACCAATGAAAGAGACCAACTACGAAAGCAAAATTCCCAGGCCACTGAGCTTCTCAAAGTACGTTGATCGAAGTTTGCTTTGGATTTTTTTGCTCACGTATGTAATTTATTATTAATTATTTTTGTTTGGTGTGGATCAAGCGAGCAGAAGAAGAAAAAAGAGAGTACCAACGAAGGAATCAAGAACAAAGCGAAGAACTACACTCTATTCGTTCAAAATTGAATTTATTGCAAAATAGCAGCAAGACTGCCTCCTCTTCTCCTTCTTTTGCATCAACTACTTCTCCTACCCTCCCAACACCCTCCCTCAGTTCTCTGCCCTATGAAGATTTTAAAGCTAAAGATCAGGTGCTATACCACACCAGATTTTACCAAATCAAGATTCTTTTTTCTTCACTAAATTAACCTCCAAGGCAAACTTTAAAAGGTCACAAAATCTCTAGAAAGAAACATTCGACAGCTCAATGCAGAACTTGAACAAAGCAGTCTCATAATTGCCAGCAAAGAAAAGCAAATCCAAAAGCTCACCAAACAAATAGAACAGCAGCGAGCGACCAGAATCACGAGGCATAAGGTTATATCAATTTGCTATATCTTCTGACTTTTTAATATTCTTCTAAAGCACCTTATATATATCACCATCAGTCACATGACTTTGAGTTTTCTTCTGATGAAGAGAGTGATGATGGAGAGAGTGAACTTCAGCGAGGAAAGAGAAATAGGTATTGCAATATCTCAATTGCCGTTCATTGTTTCTTCATTCTAATTCTCATTGTCTCTTCCTGCTTGCAAGTTTAATTGCTGAAGTGTACAAGCACAAGAAAGAACAACAACGATTCGAAAGAGAAATTATTGACCTAAAGACAGCACTTACAAACACACAAGCAGAAAACGAACGGTTGAAAAATATTGCAAACGACAGGAGCAAAAGATTTGATGATTATCATGAACTTCAAACGGTGTGTAATTACGATCCCTTACTACATCTTTTTACGCAGTTTTAAACTCCCTGTGTCTCCTTTTCCTAGGCCCTTCGTGCATTGGAACACAAGTATGATCTACAATCAGATACACTGGAAACACGGGAGAAGGAGTTAGAGCGGTTGAGAAATGATTCAGATCATTTGACAGAAAAAGAAAAAAGCTTGCATCGAAAATGTCAAGACCAAAGTTATGAATTAGTCTCTCTCAAAGAGCAACTCAAGTCAGTCATGAAGGAAAATGAGGTATTGCTACATTTTATCTCTCTGCTCTATCTGCTTTACACATGTACACAAGAGAGCAGAGAGAAGATTTACAAGCCCCTTCTAACCTCATGGTCATTCCAGTCTTTGGTGTTGACTTCAACAGAAATCAAAAATGGTTACAATAAAGCACAAATGAAACTGGAAAAACGCAAGACCAAAATCCTCCATATTCGACAAGTGCTTAAGGACAAGGAGCGTGAAAACGAGGAACTGCTGGTCAATAACAGAAGGCTCAATGATCTTAATAACTGTAAGGCTACGACGACATACGAATAGCAGAGAGAATTTCTTTCTCACTCTTTTTTAAATGTAGTTCTGAAACGCGACGTAAGCTCAGCAACGGAGGAGACCGGCACATTGAGCAAAACACTGTCAGATTATCAAAATAAGACGCAACAACTGGAAACACTTCTGCGGTCAGAGGTAAAATATATTACCCTTTTGTCAACAGAACAAAATTGACTCAATGCACCATCTACCTTTTCAGCAACAACGGAGCAAGAGGTTGGAGGACCTCCTGGCTACTGAAAGGGAAAAAACAGAGGAGACACAACAAGTTAAGCAACATTTAGAACGCCTTATCAAACAAATGGAGAACACAAGAGAAGAATTGAGTTTGCTTCAGAGGAATCGTGGTCTTCAAGAAAACGAAATTCAAAGGCTAAGGAAAGAAAATGAAGCACTGCGTTATGAAAGGGAAAAGTCAACCCAGAAATTGAGAGATATTACTGCTCATGCGGAATCTCTTCAATCTACAGTGGATCTTCAAAGTGCAAGTATGTTTTTTTCCTCCTCAACAGAACACTTCCATCACACTCATGCGCATTTGATTAATCTTCTCGCATTTTTGCCACAGCATTAAGCAGACTTGAAGAAGACAAAGACCAGCTGCGTGGCTATGTGTGCAAGTATGAGGCCGAGCTCTCAAAAAATGAGACCACAGTCGCACAGCTCGTGGCAGAATTAAATGAGGTTCCCTGGCCCATCGTTTTTGTTTTTTCTTTGTGTCTTACGTAACATTGTGCTCTCCACACATCACAGATGGAGGAGTATGTTAGGCAGTTAGAGGAGCAAAACGGTCAGATGGAACAGCTGATTAAAAAGATAAACAGTAATGTCATTGATAGGGACCGTCTCATCAAACAGTTTGATGCCATGGTTCGTACCAAAAGGCCACCACCTTCCCTAGGCACACCCAAGGCACATTGATTTTAATACAAGAAGAACTGGTCAATGGGCACAACTGTACTGATAAATAAATAAATAAATAATATTAAGACAGAGATAGTTGGTGAAGTGATTTATTTGTTGTGCCTTGGCAAACAAGCCCAATAATGAGAGTGTGGTCCCATTACAGGAAGGGCACTATTTTGGTTAGATGTCTCAAGGAAGCTTCTCAATGGCCTTCCAGATCTCAGCAAAGTTGGGGGTTCCCAAACCAACAACTGAATTAAAATAATGATATTAATTATCAGACACACTTCAAGTGAAAGAACGGCTGTTACTTACCAGGGTCCCATCCCTTGAAGGCATTGAAACCAGAACAGCAGCCTATTGAGTAGGTAAGAGAGTGAGAAGGGTACTAAAAGGAATTGTTGTTTGCACATGCTCAACAGAAATTAAGAATGCTTACTGTAGCCGTTGTTTCCTTGGGTTATATCAAAGAAGGTGTTTGGATTGATTGCATATGTTTGATATAGCAATGGGTTCACAAAACCAAGAGAAGATTTTCCAGCCTGGAGGTGAATGAACAAACAAGTTTAGTTTAATAGTCGTTGTATATTTATGCCATCTGCATTGCATTGCACTTGCCTTCAATCTCAAGCCATTGAAGAGAGAAATGATGCCAGCAATCATGGGAGAGGAGCAAGATGTGCCAGCTACAGGCTGAACAGAGCCACCCACAACGACTTGCACATTCTCACCTAAAGCAAAAATAGAATCCATAATGAGGGACTGTAAGAGGATTGGCATAGCCAGAGATAGCCGATATTTTTTTAAGAAAGGTGAGATGTGTTTACCAACTGCAGAGATGTCTGGAAGAGCTCTTCCTGATTTGTTGAAGAATGAGTCAGAAGGCAGATCAGGGCAATTCTTCAGATAGTTTTCTACTTGTTGTTTCTGCCTGTATTATAATATATGTCAAAAATTGAGAAAACAAGATATCAATTAGGCTCCATTTAGATTTATACGGTTTCATATAATGGGAAAAAGGACAACCATTTGGGCATTGGGAAGTCATCACTGAAACCGCCAGTGCTGAAACTGCTTCCAATTTCCTCATAACCATCTTTTAACAATAGAAACAGTATGAATAAAGGCGAAGACTTATCTTCAGGTAATAGGTGATAGGATTAGATGAGGAGTGAATAGTACTTGAGTTTTTCAGAAGGCGAGTGGAGCCAACAAGAGTGATCCATGGACTTGAAGGGTAAGGGAATTCAAAGTAAGTGCAGTCGTCATTGCAGCCGACACCATCATCACCACTAGCATACAGAATGGTAACTCCACGCACTCCCAATTTCATGAATTCATTGCTCACACGATTCACTTCTTCTATGGGATAGTTGCCTGAAAAAGAAATAGGAACGGAAGAAGGAATAAGATTCAGAACAGTCCTGTTGTGAATAACAACATCTGTCTCTACACATACCTCCATATTCTCCATAAGATACCGAGTGAACAAGAGGAGGTCTGGAATCCTTGGCGAGGTCAGTAACCCAATCATAGAAAACTTGGATCTCATCGCCATTCTCATCATTGTAATTATAGGTGTATGAAGGACCAAAGGCACCTGTTACACACCCAACACAAACCATTAGGTTTGATGCTTTCTGTCTCTACTCCAATATCTCAATTCTCACTGACATACCAAGACCCATAATATACTGGATGTCCAAAGAGGCTTCAGTGTCAGAAACACCATCTTCATTGGGAAGATTGCCCAAAGTGCCCAGGACCTTTTGGTCAGCAAGTTCAGGAATATATTGCTGGAAGAACTGCTTCAAATCTTCATTGGAATAGGATTCTGCAAAAGAAAAAATGTTAGCCATGACAGTAGCCAATAAAAGCAATTTATCCACAAATGATTATGTGTTACCATCAGTTTGACACACAGCCTGAGTATTGTTGACGTGCATATCAACAAGGGGAGTGTTGATGTTGTATCTATCACGGCAGACCTTGGGCGAAACATCAGGTTGGTCACGCTCTGCTTTCCTCTATGTTATTCGAAGAATTGCATCAGTATGCAGCCCTCTCCTCTCCAAAAGCCTAAAAAAGTGTGCCAGGTAAATATTTTGTGGTTGGGAGGAGTTACATCTTTTATGTATTTCACGGCAGTGGAAGTGGTGGTCCTAGGGAACCCAACAACAGGAGAAACGAACTCAATGATGTGGTCCAAATGCTCAGGCACAGAGTATCCGCCCACACATCTTGCAACAGTCTCATCAGAACGGTGGAATTTGAACTCCTGGAATTGGCAATTGACTAGCTTTTGTGTGATTCCCAGAGGGGCCTTGAATTTAATCCAACTTCTGCTCGCCAGGAGCTCAATCTCCTCGACGCCATTGAACTTGAGCCAATAGATGACCTTATTGATGTCCTCTTGAGCAGGAGAAATCATCTCGGTCAACTGGTCCAGGGAAAGGTGTTTGCCGTACATGGCCAGGTTGGATGGGTCAGAGATTTGCAAGGCATAGTCCTCCAGCTCCTTCATGTTACGTTCCTTGAGGGCAATGTAATGATGCATTTGGCGGTGGATGAGGGCTGCCCTTCTTTCATTAGGCTTAAACTGGACGGGCTGCCAACGGCTGCTGTAATCCTTGACATGGTGAGAGCCTCTTTTGCTCCACAGGCTGTGCTGTTGTGCTGAAGCCAGCACAACAAGAGAGAATACAATTAGGCAAGAAAACAAAGCCAGGCGCAGGGCAGAAGTGTGCCCAGACAGACGCATTTTCTACAATTTATGGCTTTCAAGGGGTATTGTGGAATTGTGCTCTTTTCTTAGTTTTTCAGAAGATGACAATAGACTTGTTGCAAGTCTTTGGGTCCTGGACAAACTGACTTTATTGTATTAAAGATTGGAATTGGCAGGAGAAAGGAGGTTTTCTGTTTTTTTTTGAATTTTAATGGGCCAAAATGCTGAAATTCTATTGGCTTACATATTTAGTTCTGTTCTGTTATTTTATTGGTTGGAAACTTAATTGCGAAGAGACACGAGGTGGTCCCAAGGATTAGGACCATGGCGATGACCAAAGATATGCCATTTTTCATGCCTAGGCAGATGCAACACCCCTGTATTGATTTATCATTTGCTTTGTTCTTCCACTGACCCAAGGTGTGGCGGAAATCCTGTTCGCGTTCCACCAGTGGGAAAGCTCTTCTATAAGCTGCTTTAACAACTCTTCCCAGACTTTGTTTATTAGTCCCATTCGCTCAGCAACAACAAGCTAGACCCACCAGTGCAGCGGAATGGACAAGATACTCTTTGATGTTGAGGAAGCCAGTGTTGCTGAAGTGCAAGGTGAGAACCAGCCCCGAAATGAGTCCACTCCCTTGCGTGCAGAAATTCGTAGGAGAATCTTTGTTCACACTTTGGATGGCAAGAGAGTGCCACTGGACCTCGAGGAGGACGATGGCATTGAGATGGTGCAGATGAAGATAGCGGAGAAGGACCCTCTCATAGCTTTCACCAACCCTGCTATGCAACAGAGGAAGCTCTTTGATGAAAGTGGGGAGGAGGTGCAAATTGGGTCTGTGGAAGGTCAACTGCTAGTGGCAGGAACAACATTGAAACTAATCCTGGAAAGGTACACTCACACACTCACACTCACACTCACTCACACTCACTCCTTCACTTCCAGTTTTTTTAATGTTTAGGAAAGAAAACTCAATATTTCTTTCCAAACCTTAAAGGTATCCCACCTATGCAGACTGGCTTGAATATAAGACAAAGCTGCCTCGTTTTGTCTTTGTGTTGGTTGCAGCCATCATAGGTAAAGCCTGCAATCACTGTTGTTGTTTTTCCTTCATTGTAATAGTAAAATACTACGTCCACTCTCTTTTAGGTTCCCTTCTCATTGCAGCATGTGCCCAAATGGCCTTTAACTTGCCATGGTCAGATGATATTCCAGTCACCTTTCAAACATTTGGAGTGGTCTTCTTTTCTGCTTTGCTGGGTATCTCTCTTAAAAAAATATAGTAGGCAGTTGTGCACGTGACCCACTGAGATATCTCTGGATTTCTTGTGTACAGGAAAACAATTGGGAGTGCTGGCAACAGTGTTTTATATCATTGAGGGAGTTCTGTTTGAAGCACCATTCTTTGCAGGTGGTAATTCTGGCTTTAAAACGTTTCTTGGTGGATCTGGAGGTTACATCCTGGGATATGTGCCAGCTTCTTGGGTTGTTGTAAGTAGTAATTCCTCAGACCTACGTTAATGGCTCAGTTGTCCCAAAAATAAGACTATCATTCAATGGCTTTTATCAAAAAGGGGTACTTTGTTGAGACTAGAGGTTGGGATAGAAAGCTTAGTACCACTTTTCTTGCTATGGTATGTATCAGAACAAGTGACTTGAATGAACAACAAAAGACACACTAGAATTTTAATGATCTTTGTTTGTTAGATTTTTGGAAATATAGCTATTTATGCAGTTGGGTTGCCTTGGCTTGCTTACTTCACTGGTTGGGCCAAAGGTAAATAAACCCTAAAGACAAAGTGAAGTAAGACGATCAGGCTTGTAACCACTGTTGCCCTTTGTCCCATAGTGTGGAAGGCTGGGTTTTATCCCTTTCTTGTTGGTGATTTTTTGAAGATCATATTAGCCACAGTGCTGATTCCTCTGGGTTGGATCATTAGAGCTTACAGGTTCAACAGGAGCCACTCATCTGCTCCACAGGCACAACTTAGCAACTGGAAAGTTTGGCTGACATACATCTATTAGAGGCATATAAGTCAGATTTCTTTTTCAAATTAATAAAATATTTTTTAAACTAAGGGTCAATTGAATCGCTTTCCAACATGTTGCTTAAATTTTATTTTAAATGAATTAATATAATTAGACAACCCCCCTCGAGCCCTATTAAGGTGGTGCTGGTCTTTATTTCTATTTTTTTTCAGGGAAATGAAATAAAAGAAAATAAAAGAAAATAAAAAAGATTTATATATCACCTCAACACACCAACAACCAAACCTTTGGCCAAACTGTTTGTTTGTTTGCAAGCAGGCCTCCATCACACAGCACACGTTTGAGTTGTTCAAATATCTCTTTTCATAAAGGTAGGTAGCCACCACTGCTTTGCTTCTTGGGCCAAGAACTGCAATTTCATTTAGGCCTCCTCCATCCTTATTTGCAAATGAAAGATGATCATTCTTTCTTAATTCTTGACATTGAAAACACAGAATGTTGGAAGGCCACACTGATGTTGGTGATTCCAATCTGTATGTGCAAGTGATCAAACAGAGGCTTCCCTTTCATGTGTTAGTCTTGGTAGGACCGCCTTTGGCTGGCAAGGGCACACAAGCAGCTCGTTTGAGCCAACTGCTTGGCATTCCCTCTGTGTCCACAGGGGACCTCTTTCGTCAGGAGGCCGCCACAGGCAGTGAACTGGGCATCCAAATGAAATCATATATGGACCGTGGTGAGCTCATACCCAATGATCTGACTACCAGGTTCTTAGTTCAGAAGCTCTCGCACGAGAGCTTCCAGGCTGGCCTCATTCTAGATGGATACCCACGTAATCCGTCTCATTTGCCCATCCTCGACAGCATTCTTGATGACCTTGATAGGAAGATCTTTGCTGTGCTTCACTTTCATGTTGACAAGCAGGTCCTCTTAGAGCGCCTTGATGAGCGTCTCGTCTGTGCCAAGTGTGGAGCCATACACTCAACCAAGACGCTCAAACCATTCAATGAAGAGGGCCAGTATGCATGTGAGAGATGCAACGCACTTCTGGTTCACAGGGCAGATGATTCCAAAGATGTGTTTGAGAGGCGCCTGTCAGTGTACGAAGCGGAAACGATGCCTCTTGTATCATTGCTTGAAGAAAGGAAGCTCCTCGTTCGTATTAACTGTGAGAACAATCCTGACCAGGTTACCAACCAGATCTTGCACCAGCTCTGGAGGATGGAAGAAAGATCGCAAGATAATGTGGATGCTTATCAATGGCTGCTGGAGAGGATCAACAATCCAAGATATCAGGTAAACATACCTTTCTGCTGGATATGATTTCGTGCTAACCTTCAAAATTCCCGTCTAACAAGCAAGCACTCCCCATAATATTATACAGGAGGATGAGGCAGAACGTGCAAACATGTTGAGGCAGTTTAGGGACAAAGCCCTCTACGAGAATAGGTTTCATCGCAGCGGAATCATGCGTCGATTTGTATATCTCAAGACAAGCAATTTCCACAAGTATCAGGAACATCTTGCTATCTTTGAGCGATTCTATGGAATTGAAGTTCTTAGGATACCACCTGAACTTTCAGATGCTTTTGCCAAGACTCTACTTGAACAACGAAGTAAAGGCCTGGTTCCATTAGCTGTCATACGGGAGGAAA
This sequence comes from Acanthamoeba divionensis, assembly GCA_000826405.1. Taxonomy (NCBI): domain Eukaryota; phylum Discosea; order Longamoebia; family Acanthamoebidae; genus Acanthamoeba; species Acanthamoeba divionensis. The sequence goes on along the minus strand of CDFI01105970.1, from coordinate 62,112 downwards.
GCAATCTGTACAGACCAAACACAGACATCTTCAGCACTCTGGGCCACAACGTGAAAGCTATTAATCATGCTCGGCTTTGTTCCTTTACTCTTAAGAATGGCAGCTTGCAGACTAAAGTCTATACTCACCAAACGGTTGGCCGCATCGATCTCACTCGAAGGAAGGGTAAAACTACATCTCAGCATGATGGGGTCTTTGGATGGGACGATATCTTTGTCTTGGAGAGCAATGGGATGTCCTATCAAGACTTACTGGAGTATGGAATCAAGAATTCCTCACGCAGCACTGTGATTTCTGAGTTTCTCAAGGATAACATCTACTATGAGCATCTGTTGGATGTTGAGTTCAACAAGCAGTTGCCACAGCGGCCTATAGACTTTGGTATCAGTGTTGCTGATTTTGTGGAGAAGAATGTGTACTATAATAACAAGCTAGCCATTGAATATGGCTACCGCAACCTCCAAACACACGTCCTCAACTTTGGGGTATTCTTTAGGGCAGCACGCAACCGCAGACAAAACAACTATTGGAACCCTGGTCTCAATGGTGGTATTCCTTTGACAAAGAAAGCAGATGAGATACATGAGATCACCTTCATGGCCCACGATTTTGGACACTTTGCAATTCCAGATCTGATTTATGTGGGGAAAAACTCCGTGAACCATAGAAGGGCCTATATTGCTTGGAGAATGATCAGCGAGGCTACCACTATGGCGTTGGCAGACATGCTCTTCATTGATTCTCTTGCCAAGACTGGTGTAGATTACAACTTCAATGCCAGACGTATCTACCCTCTCTTTAAAGATCTCAACATCAACTTCCTTTCTGGAGACAATGAAGAATTCATCGTCAACCTCAAAAAAATGATTCGTGCCAACTATCTCTACTGTCTGAAGGGGGATAACAAGCTCTACCTTCAGCTTCTTCAAGAGAGTGGAGCAAATGAGGACAACCTCAAGCTGTTTGAAGAGAAGTACATGCCCTTCTTTGTTGAAGATTTTCGCTGGACAGAGCACAATTATGACAATATGACCAAGCGTTCTGAGGAACTAAGGAGGTGGTGGAAGAGCATCAAGCTACTCAGAAACCTGACCTACCTCAATCTCAAGTCCATAGATGCCTTTCTCAACGATGTCAAGAGTCATGAGACATGTACACAAAATGGAGAGGAAGCAGAGGTGAATCAATTTATTGACAGAGTCTTCGAGATTGTGTTTGAGCAACAGGTGAAGCCTGTACTTCAGAATCAGGCCACTCTGTTGCCTGAAAGGCAGAGGCTTCAGAGAGGCTTCACACGATGGATGGCAGGTCAGCTTGCTATATGCTCCAAATTTCACTTTATTCCTGAATCAAAAGTCTATCAGGACCTCATCATTGAGAATCTGCTGAAGCATGAAACGGGTGGAATGGATCTAGACGTGGTCAAAGGTATTAGGGCAATATATGAGGAATATCTACAGCTCCTTGTAGACAAGAGCTTCATCAGCCAAGACGACCAAGCCACCTTTGCAGACCTCTACCCTCTTTTTGATCCTCTCTATGTAAGTTATGACAAGGGAGCGTCCAACTACGAGAATCTTGTTCAAGTTTCCAAGAGGGTCTTTGCTACAGAGACCCACAGAGAAAAACAGTTTGTGTCTGTGGAGAGAGTAATCAACCGGTCTCTTTCCCCCAAAGAGAAGAGCTATCTTTCACTTGCCAGCCTTCTCACAGAATGTGCAAATGGGCACATTGAAGATGGACTTTATGTCTTCAAGCCAGGAGTCCTTCTGCAGGCGAACACTGTGTGGAAAGGAAATAACACATCGCCCTATCATGACTTAACACAAGTGACATTCTTGCTAAGTGGTATATCTGTGGAGACATCACTTGAGTTGGTAGCACACAAAGAGGCTAAGGTGGCTAGGCTTACATCCAGCAAGACTCAAGCAATGAACATGCCGCTATTCCGCATCCAAGGAGATGACACATGGCACCAGAAGAAATATCTTGAGAGCGTTCTCAGGCATCGTTCAAGCTTTGAAGCCAAGCATCAGCCACGTAAGAAAGGACACAATGGAAACGAACTGTTCAACTTAAGCCTCCCTTCCTGTAAGGCCACTGCTCTGTGCTACTCTATGACTCTGAAGGATTATCACTCACTCTTCATTGGACGAATGGGAAGCGCTGGGAACGAAGAAGAAGTAAGAGAGGTTATCAGATCGATGGCTCATCAGCTTCACCAGAGATTCCCCAGCTTCATCCTCTCTCCTGACGCCTATCTCAACTTCAACAATGCTGCAAAGTACAAAGGCAGCTGCGCCGCATCATGCTCTTCACTCACTTTCAGCCCAGAAGAGGATGCTACACAACCGAGTGGTCCCCTTGGAATTGAGCAAGTTGCTGACACCATACTCTCGCCTGAAGCTGTGGCACTGTTCAAGCTTCTGGGCATCAACACCGAACAGCCAGCCTATATTCAGCTCAGCGAGTTCCGTTCACGCATCACCTATCTAGCCTTCCCCTCTGCTAGCAAAGGGCAAGAGACCATGGAGGAATCTGAAGCCTACTTAAGAAAAATGACACAAGAACTCAACCATTTGTCCATTCTAGCAGGCGTTCAAGTGGGCTTCCTTCTTCACTTTCATGAGAGTCATAGCAAGGTAATGCCTTTGCTTCAAAAGTTTGGGGCAGTCCCTCTGTCTTCATTGGCCACAAAGTCTACTTTCCTCCTTCTGATGACACTCAAGGAGCTCCACCAAATGCTGATCCAATGGGGCTCTGTGGACAAGAACACAGCACGCATACTTGCAGATTACGCACACAAGATCTACCCTGCAGTCATACGCGACCCAGAGCACTATTGCTGTCCTTAGTATGGAGCAGTTCCCTACCCATGTCTTGTTTTTATTTTTTCTTGTTTGCTGTGTGTTCTTGTAAATTCATTTATGCCAAATAAATTGCCACCCATGTTCTCCACACGTGTGGAGAAGCCTCTTCTCTTCTCTTTACTAGGTGTTGAGGTCGGGGCAGCAGCTTGCACCATTTATTTTCGTTCGAAGTTGTCACAACTTCCGCGGAATCGAACGTGTCGCCGACAATGGACGTCGCTCAAAAGGTCTCTTCCGCCAATCGACCATTTTTAATAAAACAAAAGTTTTGCTTTTGCTCTGGTGCACCTAAGGCAACGTCCCTTTTTTTCTTGCCCAGATGGTGGAGGCCAAGTGAACAACAGTTGAATTAGTAGTGGTTGTGCTGGTGCTGATGATAATTTAATAAAAAGAAGTTGTTGCTGAAGATTTGCTACCGTGCAACCATTCATCATGAAGAACACACTGAAGAAACATCTCTCCATTCAGGCCATACAAATGCCCATTACTACAGCTGTTGATGCCATAGACAAGCTTAAATGCTTACGACATTCAGGGTATTTAATTTCTCCCCCCCTCCAAATTATGACCCCTATTGATTTGCTCTTGCCTGGCACAGATACTTTCTAAAACTTGTGGGCCAATCAGAGATTGAATTTTCAACAGAGCAGAGTCATGAAGGTCTTTCTATCAAGTGGCGTGCCCCAGCTGACCATCCCACCAGTGACTGGATAGGTTTGTTACATCACGATCCTCTCTCACCACAGATCGCCTTCAATACTCTGCTGTTTGCTTGAGTGTTTCATTTCTATTGTAGTAATTCTACTCTTTTGCTCATACTACTAGGCATATGGCCAGTCCCAAGCAAACAGAAAAAGCATATGCGTTCGCCTTCTACCTGTGACGAAGCTATTCCCATAAAAGTATCGCTGCCTCTCATGGACAAATGTTGGAACTTTGTTCCAAAAGGAAAGAAAGGAATTGTTACTTTTTCAGGTACCGCTTGCCAAAACACACACACGCGGAGAGAGCAGAGTGAAACATTTTTTCAAACCCAATATTCGGTACATGCGCATTAATCGGCCTATGAATCCAGGCAACAAGATGCCTATGCAAGAGGGCAGGTACAGAATTAATTATGTCATTGATGGTGATCCATGGGGCGATCTAACGATAGCACTCAATGGACCTGAGTTCAGCATCGTGGCAAAACCCCGTTCCCCTCGTGGTACTAACGCCTATGAATCCGCTTTTCATATTTAAAACACTCTCAAACTATTGTACTCTTTGTAAGCAGAAGTCAAGGGTGGGGCAAATAGAGTGCTTAATGGAGAGTGGGCTGTTGTTTGCGATGATGAAGAAAGGAAACAAGCATGGAAAGATGAATGGCAGCGATGTGTTGAAGAACAAGACCAGCAAAAAATAAAAGATTGGGAACAAAGAAGAAAAGGCCAACAGGGAAATAGAGGGACAAGTAAAGGACGTGAGGCAAAAGGAGCATCAGACGATGGAGCAATCATAAAGAAAGGAAGTACCGGAAAAGAGGAGCCTGAAAGGAAGGGCAGTGAAGAGATTAGTGAAAGCACGTCTACAGATTTCAAGAAGAGCGCCAGGAGTGGCAGCTTTTATCCAGTAGAAACAGATGACATGTATATACAGAATCTGTTGCAAAATAGTGGCAACGTGAAGATCTTGAGAAGTAAAAATCAAAGCCAAGAAGAATCCGCCACAAGTGACAGCTTTGGCAGTGTTTGGGAAGATTCTTCAAGCTCAGTAGACAGTATTCACTCAATCGACTCATCAAACGAAATGAAACTGATACAAAACTGCAGGATCGATAACAAACACGAGGAAAGTGAGAGTGAATGCGATATGAACACCGTTGTTATAAAGAATATTGAAGAAGAAACTCACCACACATGCCATGAGAGAACAGAGAGAGATTGGGAAGAACTTAATATGGCCAGCAGTGGCGACGTTCATCAAGTATCAGCAGAGGCGGGAAATACTGTCATAATGACAGACAATGATTGGGACGGACTGTATATATGCAAGGAAAAACAAGAATTCAACAACAATTGCACCAATGAAGGAGCTTCCAAATCTCAAATACAACAAAAGAAAGAGCTAGATAAGAGTGCTGAGAGGAATGTAAACAGTGAGAGATATATACCAAGAGCTTCAGACAAGCCAGCAAGCAAGAGTTCAGGCAGAGGCAGAGACGATTATAGCAAGGGCGAGGATCAGAGACGAGGGCAATGCACAGTAGAGGAGTCTTTGTCATTTTGCCAGGAACTGATTTCGGGGGATTCCTCTATGGACATATGTGGGTTGCGAGTCTCAGAGGAATCAGTTTTGGTGATCCTGGTCACTTTCTTGTTGATATATTTAAGCGTTTTACACCTCCTCCTTTAACAAGGGGAGTGGATGAAACAAAGAGAGAACTACAACCTGTGAATAATAAAGATATAATTAGTACCACCCAATTGTGCAGAACAACAGATATGCCAGAAATAAGTCCATGAGGTCTTAAGAGATGGGAAATGTCCTTTACATGAGGTTGTTGTTGTTGTAAAAGGGTGTTGATAGCAAAGTGGCGAGTTGCCTCTCTTCCTCCTTATTAAAGAGCCACACACACCCCAATTCCTCAATTCCTTCCTTCCCATTTCCGTTGCGCCCTGAATTCCACTTCCTCTCAGAGAAAATAAACAATCTTCCACCAACAACGCATCAAAAGAGAGAGAGATGGAAAATGGGGCTCACAAAAATACAATTGAGGAGGTCTATGTGGATCCCTTTGAGAGAGACGAGTTGCTCAACAAATTTGCTAACGACTATTCAAAATTCATCGAGGTGCCCGAAAAAGCCAAAAATGAGGTTTTTAAAAAGAAGGCCCATCTTGAAATTAATCTCTCTATCCCCCCTTCACAAAACAACAAATGTGAAATAATGAATGAATTGCTGGTTCTGTATACAGCTGATTTCGACAGAGAGGTCAATTGAGTCGATGCTTGCACGCCTGGCAGAGTTCAGTGCCCTCATTAACACTGTAAGTGCAAGTCCCCAACATCAACGCTTGATTCACACACTTTTTATTGAGCATTTTTGGAAGTGTGTGCACATGGCTCAAACACTTGGTGTTTAATTACATTGTACTCACAGCTCAGTCCTGAGACAACGAACACTAAAGAGCACATACTGCCCATATTGTATTTGAAGACACGGCAGCTGGAAGCCATCTTTTCGATGATAGACAAGCTCGAGGTTTGTTTGCTCACTCAGAGAGCAGAGAGATGTGAGCTGTGCTGCAGCATGAGATCTTCTGATGCCATCCTCTTTCCATTCCTTTCTTCAGTTCACATTGTTGCACAGAACTATTCTTCAACTTGATGTGTTGTTGATCCTTTTTCTTTCTTTCTTTCTTTCTTACTTTCATTCATTCTCTCTCTCTCAGACCTTTGTCACAGCTGTAAATAACTCTGTGGACCAGATGGAAGAGCGAACTCAAGAAACCGAAAAGGCCTTTAATGAACTCAACCCCACGTCCATCTCGCGGGCTCTGGGCTTCTTCAAATGGGTAAGTCTTCAGAAGTCAGAAGAAGCAGTAGTAGTAGAAGAAGAAGAAGGGGACTCACAAGCCTTGTCAAGGCAACATATATATATATACTAAACTCTTCTCTTTCTCTTGAGCAGCGCAAAGCACCAGAGCAGCATGGGGTAATGCCAAGCTGGCGGCCAGTGCCTATAGTGAACAGCGATGAGCTGCTCGCCCTCAAGACCAACCTAAACGCCACGTTCAACGACATCGCCACCGCCACCGCCACCCACACCCGTACCACCACCACTGACACTGACACAACCACCACTGCTAACCCGTAAAAAGGCCCAAATAAGAACACACGTGTGAATATTAATATAACTCAGTGCCCACTTGCACTTTCACCATTCATTTCCTTCTCTTCTTGTTCTTCTTTGTTTGTTGTCTGTTGCTCGTTCTGTTGCTGTTGCTGTTGCTTTGATTCTGAAGCTTATCTTCATCACATTTTCTTTTTCTCTTGTGAAGGCCACCTTTCTCCGCTTTTCGTTCCTCACTTTGATATTCTTCTTCTTCTTCTTCTTCTGCTTCATCACCATCTTCCTCTTCTGCTTCACCAGAATTCTTGTGTTCCAAAATGATACAAAAGTTGTTCCTGCCTGTTCCTCCTCTGCACAGTCTTCTCTTGAACGACTTTGCTCTCTTCATCAAGGGAGGGGACGCCACACCCTTTCCTGTTTGCTCTCCTTCGGTCGGTACCTTTCGACAAACACAGAACCACAGCTTCTTGCTCTCCTTCTGCTTTTCGATCACAAACCCAAGGGAGTTGAGCATCCTCACAAACAAGGCATGGTCCAAGTATCTGGAGTTGGTAACACACGCCAGCGGCAACACGATGAACAGCAATCCACCGCCATTGATTATCCTCTCGCATTGGATCAGCATATCTCCTCGCTTCCTCGGATCGCCTACAAAGTTCATCACAAGACTCAAGACCACAACGTCAAAAGAGGAAGATGATGAGGATGAAGCAGCTCCTGCATCTTCTTCACTAGGATTGCTGCCCAGTGAGGAGACAAAGTCAAAGAAGTCCGACTTGATCACGGAGGGGTGCTGTGGATTGAGATCAATAGCTGTCACGTTCAGCCACGAGGAATAGTTCAGGTACTGATTCTTGATGGCTCCTACGTCGAGCAGCCGCAGGACTTTTTTGTTCAGCGTTGGATACTTTTCTGCAGGCATGTGCTGAGTGTCATTGTCGTCTTGCACGGTTGCTTCCTGCTCCTCTGCCTTTTTGTTCCCTTCTTGTTCAGCGTTGTTAGTTGGCTTCTTCTTCTCCTTTCTCTGCTTGCAAAACGAAAAAGGACCACTTAGTCTTCAATCCACATCTATGCAACATGCTCTCAGCTACTCATACATTCATGATCCTCTCTCTCTGCTCTCCACAATAGATGTTACTGTGTATGTACCCTATGTGAAGGCGCTTGCCTAAACGCATGCAGCTCCTTGATGACCCATTTGCCAGAGTTAAACTTGTGTTGAGGCGCAGTCTCTCCGTGCAAGCTGGCAAGTTGATAGACTTCCAATCCACCCAACTGGAATAACAGAAGCAAAGAACAAGAAGAAGGAAGAGAAGTGAGTTCTTTCTATTGATGATGAGGTAGTATTGAGGGGGGGCGCGTTTTACTTTGTCAATCTCGCTCTGCAGCTCTATAGACTTGGCCTCTTTTTCCTCCTTGCTCAGTGTGGGATCTCGTTTGATGGACTCCAAATACTTATTGATAGTATGAAAACGACTGATGAGCTGCTGATGCTGCGTGACAGCTAGCCGCTTTTGCTCCTGCTTATTCTGTGGGCAACAGAACATTGTTTTGTCAACTCTGATGCATTTTGGGAGGAAAGAAGGAATGAAAGAAACACAGATTTTCAATTGTGGGCAAGGAAGGGGAAGGAGGAGATTTGGCATTTAATGCTGAAATACACACCACCACCACAGGGACTTCATTGCCAGAGGAGGAAGAAGAAGCAGCACAAATGCGTGCCAGCAAATGCCCAGCCGCGGTTCCAGTTACTGGCACTTTCTTTTTGGCCTTCTTGTTCTTCTTTTTCTTTTTCTTCGCGTTGTTTCTATCATTTGCCAGGGGAGGATGATCCATAATTTAAGAGATGAAGGATCAGCTTGATGCCGATTAAGATGCGGTGTCCCAACAGATTACTGACACTTACGGAAGAGTCTAGAAGAAAGAATAATTGTGCAGAAAAGAAAACTTTACCAATTAGAAATGAGATGTCTGTCCAAAATCACATACTTGTACAAATCTGTGCCTTTTGCAACCCTTTTGCTCCTTGTTGTTCTTATTGTCGTCGTATGTCCTTGTTCTTCTTTTCTCGTTTGATAGTGGAAACAGATTCCTTTGCTGCTTCCTCTGAAACATGTTAGTTCTCCAATTGTGGTTATCCTCGCCATCCAGTGTTGGAGTAGGGCCGCCTGTAACTGGCAGTCCCTCTCCGCTACTTGATGTACTTATTGTCTTTCTACTTTCCAAGGGCTCAGGGTGTTGTATCCAGCCATGTTAAGGGTACTGAAACGTCAGACAACACCTTGCAGTTGTCTTAGACCCTAAATAGACATTTAATTTAAGGGCTGACGTCCTGCGCCACCTTAATTATTGAGTGCCATTTATATAAAAAAATATTTTAAGGACTTTTGAAGGCTCCCACCCAACACACATTTGACAGGTGTCCACCGTTTGCAATCTTGCTGATTGTTGCTACGTTCGACTGCTGCCACCTGTCTTGCATTCGATCAAGTAAGTGGCACCAGTTTGTGTGCTTGCATCTGGGGGGGCTAATTAATGAACAAATTAGGCAGACAATTTCAGAGATTGGATTCACTTTCAATATGGACGCGGGATTTTGGGAGCCGCATATTGGGGATGCAGAAGAAGAGGAGTCCATTTTTGGATCTGATGTAGAGGAAATGTCAGAAGGTCAGCAGGATGACCGAACGGCAAGGCCAAAGAAAAAGCAGAGGCTAATCACCACTAGCTCTGAAGAAGAAGAGGAGGAGTTCATGTTTGAAGTCAACACAGGTATAGGTCCACTCAGTTTGGTCTTTGTGTTTAGTCTATTTTCTAATCTAGATTGTTGTGAATATCAGAGCTGGAGAAAGATATCCAACAATACACAAACAGTATCCAGCTTTCCGAGGAGACGCTGCAGAAGCACCAACAAGAGACCAGACGAACCAGAAGAATTAAGAAAAATAGGAAGATGTTAAGGTGAGTCCCTTGTGTCCTTTCTTCTGTGACATCTGTTTTCATCTCTTTCCCTCTGGAAAGCACTTCGAGCACTAAAGCGCGGTTATCATGCATCTAAGAACAGTCTCACCATTTTGTCTGTTAACTTCTCCACCATGTTCATTAATGGGCATGCAATTGATAAGAGAACATCAAAACATTTTCTCACTCTTGCCACTCCAAAATCAGGACTAATCGAGTTATGGTTACCAATGCTGTCAGGTCAAATCGCCCAATAGATTCATCACTAAAGGTAGTTTGTCTTAGAGCCACTCTCTGTTGATATGCCAATCATGAATCCTGTTTGCTAACAAAACATCTTTCCTTTTCAAAAGGCAATTATCAACATTGGGAACCTACGAAAGGAGCCACCCATCCACATTAATAGTAACTTAACTGACAAAATGAGTAAGGAGCAGGTAAGTCTTTGTTGGGATGCATAGCATGGTTTGTTTAGAGATATTCAATTTGTTGTGCTCATTTTTTTAAAACAAAGGTTGAGGGCACTCGTTTTATCTGGGATAATATTACTGCTGGCGAATTCGGGTTGGGATGCCTTTTAGCCCATCAAATGGGAGGAGGAAAGACACTACAGTGCATTGCAGTGATACACACGTTCCTAGTAACCAACAAAGTAGGTTTTTGCAAACTGTCTTCCAAGCGAAAAGAATTTTGTAGTTTTATTTATAACGATGCACAACAGGGAAAGCGTGTTCTAGTCATTGCACCTCAAAATATGGTATCTCAGTGGGCAAAAGAGTTTACCAAATGGCTACCAGAACCTTTGCCCTTTGCAGTACGAACTTTTTGTAACGTGCATCCTCCATTAGACTTAGAAAATCTATTCAGACCAATTTATTTAGCCCTACTAACAATTTTTCTGTATTGTTCAGTGGCAAGCAACGTATCAAAACAGGAGCGAGCCAGCATTTTAAACAAGTGGTATGATACAGAGAAAGGAGTGCTAATAGCATCAGAGTCCCTTTTCAAAGCCACTTACATCGGCCAGTATTCCAGTACGTCGCACATACTCTTCTCTCTGCGCTCTGCTTTCACGGATACAATAACGTTACTATATAATGTGTTTTCAGACAACCTTGACTACGACAACGAAGCAATGTTTCATAGTGCCATTGAAAAAGATGAAATTTGCATGAGGGCACTATTAAATCCTGGAGCTGACTTAGTGATCGTTGATGAAGCAACAAGCGCAAAGAATGAAAAAGTACAAAACTTTTTATCGCCTTCACTGCTCTCGCATTACTGTTACAAAAATCTAACGGAAATGTTTTCAGACAGAGTTCGCTGAAGCCTTGCGGTATATTGCCACCAGGAGAAGAGTTGTTTTAACTGGCACTCCCCTACAAAACAACCTTATGGAATACTATAATATGGTACTTCAAAGATTTGATGATAGTATTGTTTTGAGCATGCTTCTTAGTATTTATCTCATATTTTAGATAAATTTTGTGAGGCCTGGGTTCTGGACAAGGAGCGAATTTAAGAGGTTTTTTGTGGATTATATTGAGGGCGGTCTCTCTTGTGCTGAAGGCACTGTTGAAAGGGCCCGCGCTGACCGTAGGTTATTTATTTTGAATGTGGTTTTATATCAGGCTCAAGGATTTGTTCATAGGTAGGAGGAGATCAATATTGTCACTATCACTTCTCTATTTTATTATTTTAGCTATCTCACTTTTCCTGTATCTAGGCGTCTCGTTAACAAAGACCAGCTGAAAATGCCTGAAAGAAAAGAATATATTATTTATTGCAAGCTGTCACCGCTACAAGAACGTCTTTATAAGGAATTCTTATCGATACGGAATAACAAGAGATCAAAGGGCGATTGGTTGAACGACTTTCACATCTTGAATTGTTTGGTTGCACATCCACTGTGCATGAGGGATAAATTGCATAGGGATGAGAAAAAAGCAATTCTGGATGCTGAACAGAGTGACGAGAACAATGAGGACGAAGACGATGAGGTATAATAATACCTGTACTATATTTCTTATACCTATCCATTTTCCTTCTTGAAATTGATCTTTGAATTGTTGGTAATAGGAGGTATTTTGTATTGATTGGGCTCTCCAAATTTTTCGCTCTTACCAAGGTATGTGCGTACATTAGAGCCTCAACAGTTGGCCATAGGCAGAGAGCTTTTTGAAACTCTTATCATCATTTATAAAGTGTTATATCCTCAACTTACATTTTCTTTGCTGTTATATAAAGATGACCTGGAGGACTTAGGACACAGCGGCAAAATGCGTGTCTTATTTCAACTTCTAGAGGAATTCCACAAGAAAGAAGAAAAAGTTTTAATTTTCTCCAAGCACTTGGCCTTTCTTGGTAATAATCATCCAGCTTTTTTTGCTAAGAAAAATAGTCATTATAGTCAGCTAATGAAATGGCGGGATTATAGATTTGATTGAAAGGCATATCAGCGCCAAATGGCCTGCTAAAGACAGTCCAGTGTACTACAGATGTGATGGAAAGACGAGCACAGATTTGCATGATAAAATAGAGTGCTTCAATACAAAACATTTTTCATATGTTTCAAAGTTTCTGCTGTCTACTAGGGTAATTATATACATCACATTTCTGCAAGGACAAGTGTGAACACTCTAATTGATCTCTCTTCTGTCAGTCAGGAAACCTGGGGCTGAATTTGACAGGTGCCAGTCGGGTGATCTTATTTGATACAATGTGGAACCCAGCTCACAACACTCAGGCATCTTTTAGGGTAGAAAATGATTCTAAATATCCATCTGCTTTGCATTCTGCACGTGCGCAATACTAGACAGGATTAAACCGCTAATCACAGTGATCTGGTATTTTTAGGCTTACAGACCAGGCCAAACTAAGGATGTGCACATATATCATTTATTAGGAGCAGGAACCTTGGAGGAAGTGGTGTTTTCCAGATCTCTGCTTAAACAAAATCTTAGCAAGTACAATCTTCTTTGATATTGCAATACCCAAGTATTTTACTCATAAACCAACCTTCATATCATTTACAGCCGCGTGATGGATAACATAACTGTTGAGAATTTACCATTCAGCAAAGCGGCAGAGCTGTGGCAATACCCTACAACATGCTCTTTAACAAACATGACAACTGAAGTGCGAGACGAAGTTCTAAGCCTAGTGACTCAATCGTAAGAGACTCGTTCCATAATCATTTTTGTTATACCATAATCAATTAATCAAATCGTGCATGTATAATACTTTTCGCAGGCAGAAAGATTGGGTTGCACGCCACTACAATATGGATGACGTTATGAAGAGCTATCCGAGAGTGAAAAAGTCAAGGCCAAGGCAGAGTACGAGAATGAAAGAAGAAAAGTGAACAGAATACCCAAATCCTTTAAAGTCCCCATTGATAGCAATGGGCCCATTGTTGTAGACGGTATTGTAATACCGCCTGGGACAGAACCTTCTTGCCCGCCAGCGACATTACAAAGCTTTAGAAAGAGGAAGGAGAGGCTCTATTATCAACAGCGCTCAAATTCAAACAGAGGGAAGGGTGCAAAGGAAGGCGAAGATCAGAATAATGACTATAAGATGGATGCAGAAATAGATATTCTGGATTTAGACTTGAATGTCAGGCCAACTGTCAGTGGAAATGAAGTACGGACAGACAACCATCCTCTTGTAAAAAGGGAGAAAAGGGAAGAAGAAGAAACCGAGTATAAAGCAACCGAAGAGAGGAGGAGATGGTTTGAAGAAAGAGGAAATCCTGTCGTGATGGAAAGAACGAAAGCAAAGAGCCATCACCAGCAGCATCACAATAACCAAAGAGATACTTGGAACAGTGAAAGAGTGAACGTCATTCAGAGAAGTACCACCGGCGAGAGAGGGCACATTGTAATGGACTGTGTGAGAGCAAGGGCACTAGCACGGGCATTAGAAATGGAAAGAGAAAGAGAAAGAGAAAGGGTACAAGAACTGACAAGGGCAACAGAAGCTGAAAGGACAATGGACAGAGACAGGGAAAGGGAAAGGGAAAGGGAAAGGGAAAGGGAAAGGGAAAGGGAAAGGGAAAGGGAAAGGGAAGAAGAAATAATACAAAAGCGGGCAAGAGAAGTAGTTGAAAGGATAAAAGAAAGGGACAGAGAAAGAGAAAGATTGAGGGAAAGAGAAAGAGAAAGAGAATCGTTGAAGGAAAGAGAACGAGAACGAGAAAGGTTGAAGGAAAGAGAAAGAGAAAGAGAAAGGTTGAAGGAAAGAGAAAGAGAAAGAGAAAGAGAACGAGAAAGGTTGAAGGAAAGAGAAAGAGAGAGAGAGAGACGGACCATCGGGAACGAACAGTATTCTTCTTCTTCTGCTTCTTCTTCTTCTTCTTCTTCGATGAGGAAACGAACAAGTAGTGAGCGACGAAGTATCCCACCACTGTATGATAGTGATGGCAATATCTCTCATTATATTAAGGATAAATGTGACAGGCAAGAGAGCAGACGAAGAAGAAGAAGAAGAAGAAGAAGAAGCCCATCATCATCATCATCATCAGCAGCAGCAGCAGGAGATTTTCGCCGTCAGCCTTATAGCAGCAACAGCAACAGCAACAGTGACATTGACAACGACAACAGCCTCGACAGAATGTTGCAGTCCCCCCGCCCTGTATAGCAGTAAATCTTTACTACTACCTAATAATAATAATATGTGAAAGAAAGAAATGTTTTCCTCTCTTGAAGGTACTCAACCCCCTTCCTTACATCGTCATATACGTAGAAACATAGAAACATATATACATACATATATCTACACATCATATTAATTTAATTTCTCTGCTCTCTTTTTATGTCAGGGCCCAACGCCCTACAGCGGCAAACGATGACAGTCTGACTGATAACGTTATCTTGACATATATTGTCCAATACAAGGTGCACTAAGTGTCTCAAGACATACACAACCTCTCTCTCTCTCTCTCTCTCTCTCTCTCTCTCTGTTACATGATCAATTTGTGTGTAGTGTGTCAAACAACAACAAGAGATTAAATTTGTTTTCAAGGCCAGGCACCCAGCAATTTTCTTCTTCTTTCATTTTTGCAGAGAAAGAGAAGAACCAATACATCCATCCATCCATCCATCCATCCATCACAACCTCTTGACTGACTTTGGCGAGTTGGCTGTGGAGAAGCCTACTACAACAACACCCTACACAAGGCCGACCCACCCACACAGTCTCTGTTGAAGTTGTTCTTCTAACCGTGTGATCCCAAAAAAAAAAAGGTTTTTTTTCTGATGGCCATCAATAAAGTGTGTTGGGGTCAGACACCGAAAGCAAAAAAGGAAGTGTAGTGTAGAAATAGTGTGTGTCCTGTTTAGAATTTCTTTCACAGCATCAGATTGTGGCTATAAAAATGTATTTCTATATATGAGTGATACCCCCACTCCAACACTCCAACACTCCAACACAACAACGAGCCGTTGGGTTCCTTGAGGAATAGAGCAAAAGACTCAGGAGGAGGAGGAGCAGGAACAAGGGACCCAAATCCAGATGGTCCATCTTTGATCCTCTTTCAGTTGATAAATTGCCTGGGCTTTGGAGATCAGTGACCCTCTTCCTGGGGTATGATAGGGAAGCTGAACGTCAATTTTTGGCTGAATGCCAAGGCCACCACTTTGAGGGAGAACTCAGGAAGTTCCTACACTTGCAGAAAGCATTTCAATCCTTGGATGATGAGCAAAACGAGAAAGACCCCATAGCAGTGAAAAACGTTGAATGCAAGATGAAACGGCTGGAACTATGCCTCTGTGATCACTGTCAAGGACATATCTCTGTAAAAGAAAGTTGATGACTATTGTATGTAAGCCAAAGATTAAGAAAAGAGAAAGAGGTGAAGTAAGAGGATTGATAAAAAAAAACAAAAACAATTAATTGAAGAATGAATGGAGCACACTTGAGTTTTCTTAAGGTTCCATTTTTGTGCCCACTGCAGAACTTCCAGGTGGCCCTCCCTCTGCAGCATAGCTGGATGTCGAACGAAGATGGAACAATCTTATATCCACAGACAGTGTGGCCTCTCAGTTATGATTTGCACTTTACGTTGCATTTAAGAAATCTGCATCAACATGAAGATGCACCTGAGAATAAGAGCAGCACTTTTGAAGGGTTAGCCCTCATCGAGATGGACGTGTTGGATGATAGAGTGAGGCAGATCGAACTGAACGCCGGACTGCTTAAGGTGAAGGACGCCCACCTGATTGTGACCCCCCCACATTCCGATGATGGTGAGCAGACAGATGAGCAGCACACGAAGAAACCGCTGCAAATCACGCAAGACCTCGCACGCCAGCGACTCTTCCTTCACTCACAGGGTTAATCTCTCCTCCATCCACTGTTAATTAACAAGATCTGCTCTTTTACATCCCTAAATCTCTTTTTCTCTTCGCTCATTATGTATGGCAGAGAATCTACCATTGGACAGAGTGACAATACAGATTTCATATGAGGGAATAATATCAGATGCAATGACAGGCCTCTACGAATGCAGAGACCCTTACCTAGATTCAGGTGAGTCATTCATTCACACGTTTCCCTCACCACATGATCAATTTGTTGCAACAACAAACTCTTAACTTCTCTCTGGCTTGGCATAACTTAATGTATTGGCAGGGGAGCAAGGCAGCTTAATGGCATTGACTCAGTTTTGTCCCATTAGCGCCCGCTCAGTATTCCCCTGCTGGGACCACCCCTCGGCCAAGGCCACCTTCAAGATTGCTCTCACTTTCCCTTCCCAGCTTCATGTAAGAAGAAGAATCCCTTCATCTCAAGAAAGAATATCCTTCGTTGGCAGATATAGTGATTGAAGCTTTCTTTCAGGCATTATCCAATATGCCAGCTGAGAGGGAAGTCATTGAAAGTGACAGTGGAATGAAGACTGTTCACTTTGCAGAATCTCCTGTTATGTCCACTTACTTAATTGCCTTTGTTGTTGGCTTGTTTGACTATGTGCAAGATTCCTATGATGACATACAGGTATACAATTCCTTCCCATTCAGCTCCCGAAGTATCATCATGCATGGTTAACCGCACCTCCCTGCCACAGGTCCGCGTTTATACGCCAAAGGGGAAGGCTGGTATGATTTGTCACATAATGTTTTATCTTTAGTTGGACCTTGTCGCTATGCCCACTGTTTGTCACCCTCTTGTTCAACTATTTTTCTCTTTCTGCTCTCCTCTTGGTGCAGATGATGGTAGGTTTGCGCTATCCCATGCAGTCAAGGTGCTGCAGTATTACACTGACTACTATGGGATTGCATACCCACTACCCAAGTTGGACCTTGTCGCCATACCCAAATTTGCGTGTGGCGCCATGGGTAAGTTTTTCCTCTCTATGGTAGTGAGTTTACCTTGGCATGTGCAGATTATAGAACTGGGTTCAAACCAAATCTCTTGTCTCTTTCTCTCTGTATTTGTATTGTATTGTGTAGAAAATTGGGGCCTCATAATGTTTACTGAGACAAACCTTCTCATCCAAGAGAAGAGCGCATCAATTGGCCAAAAGCACCGTATCTCTTACGTTGTTGCACATGAGGTATATCTAGCTCTCCCATTCTCTTTTGTAACTCGTATTGTGCTTTACTGAATATTTATTCTATACATTTTTTATATGTTGTTATATGTATCAGATTGCTCATATGTGGTTTGGTAATTTAGGTTTGTACATTGGAGACTTTGTTCACTCACCATTTAGACATTCCGCATTTCTAATTGCATCTCTTCAGTGACCATGCGATGGTGGGACGATGTTTGGCTGAATGAAGGCTTTGCCACTTATGTTGGTAATCAGGTAAGATATCTGATAAATATCTTCTAGTCAAAAAATTTGAAAGGAGTAAAGAATCTAATCGAAGTCTTTCATTTTTAGGCTTTGTGCCACCTTTATAATAATCCAAACATGTGGACCAGCTTTGTGACCAAATATACCTCAAGAGCACTCCAGCTAGACGCCCTTGAAACCTCTCATCCCGTAAAGATGAATATACAAAAGGAAGCGGAGATAGATGAGGCCTTTGACGCAATCTCTTATTCCAAAGGAGCTAGTCTTATAAGGATGCTTGTAAGGAGTTTTACTTCATTCTGGGCTCTATTGTTTCTATTGGGAAGTTAACTTAATGTTCACTGTATAATATTTGTTAGACAGATTATTTGGGTGAAGAATGTTTCAGGCAAGGTATTCACCTCTATTTAAAGCAGCATCAGTATGAAAATGCCACTACAACAGATCTCGTCTCTGCCCTCTCCAAAGGAACAGGTATTCTCTTTACTCTCACATACGCAGGGAACTCTCATTGTAACTTACCTTTATACCTCTTCAGGCACAGATGTAGACACTCTCATGGAGGGTTGGATCAAATTGAAGGGCTTTCCTGTCCTATCCATACGTAGAATTGAAGACAGTGCAGAAGAAAAGGCAACAACACATGATACATTTGAGATAGAGCAATCAAGGTTTACTTCATTGGACAATCACAACCAAGATGAAAATAGAGGCTGTATATGGTGGATACCAATAGAGCTCTTACTTTGCAATGAAAAGAATGAGAAGCAGAGACACCGTGTGATGCTCAAGGAGAAAAGGATGACTGTTTCCTTCCCAAAAGAACAGTGTAGCACTTGGGTCAAGGTGAATGCTGCCCAAGTGGGTTACTACAGAACCAGGTACCTGTACCGATATATTTTCCACAGAGCAACAGCAAATGTTGATTTGCTTTTTGGTAGGTATAATGAGGAGCTCGGGGGAAAGCTAGCTAAAGGTTTACCATCCCTCGACACTGTTGATCGCCTAGGTGTTCAAAATGATGCCTTTGCACTGGCCAGAAGTGGCATGCTGCTCATCCATCATACTCTGAGCCTGGCCCTTTCGTATGTAGATGAGGTTAGCCTTCCTTTGGTTGCTGCACTCTCTGCTCTCTCTGCTACACACACACACACACACACACACACACACACACACACACAACATAATCGCTTACGAATTGTTGTGTTGCGCGCAGCATGATATTACAATTTGGTATGACCTCAGCTCTAATATCGAGAGCATGTCTCAGCTGCTTGCGGAACTGCCTTACTACTCCTACTTCAAAGCCTATGTGAGGTAGCATGAAAATACAAAACGGTGTGCCTAAAGCTAAAATATATTTAACTTCTATTCTGTTACTCAAGGCAATTGTTTGGACCGATTAGCAAGCGTCTGGGCTTGGAAACAAAGAGGTACCCTTATCACAAATTTTGAAAACAAGAAGCAAATTATGTCAAATGCACACTTCATGCATTTAACCTACTTTCTGTACAACAGCGACGAGAGAGACGAAACTATTCACTTGCGAAGTATAGTATTGAACCAACTTGGCCGCCATGGGGAGCAAAAAGTTGTGGAAGCTGCTTTGCAGCAGTTCAATAATGCGATAGCCACCAACCAAACGCATGCGTTACACCAAGAACTCAGGTCCTTCATTCTCACAATGGTAATTTGTTCCCTGATTTTCATTTATAGTACTATATTAACTTCTGGTGAAAAAGAACACATTGTTAATCCTTCTTGCATTTTTTTTCTTCAGGGCGTAATGTATGGCGGAGACAGAGGCTATGAACATGTGCTTCATCTGTATAATACAGAGTGCAGTCATGAAGACCAACTGATAGCGCTCCGAGCACTCGCCAGAACGCCTCTGCCACACCTAATCCAACAGACGCTTGTACACTAACTTTCTGGCATATCATCTTTTGCCTATTGCAGCTGGCCACCCTCACTCATTAATTCTTCTTAGGAGATGCTGTTCACTTCAGTAAGAGCTGGAGACGTTAGCCATGTTCTCAAATCGACATGTGACCACCCACTTGGCCTTCAACTTACATGGAAGTTCATCAAAGACAATTGGTCCGCGTTTATACAACGGTACCATTGATACCTTCCACTAAGAGCAAAGTGATGTAACCAATATATAATGTTCATGCATGCAGCTTTGGAGGAGGACTGTTTGTGCTTTCAGGCGCCGTGGGGACAGTTCTTCACAATATCACAGATCCGCACATGGTGGCCGATGCTGAAGCCTTCTTTGCAGCCCATCCATGTGACTCCATACAAAGAAAAATAGCCCAAGTAAGAACTATTGCTTAGCCTTATGTACTTTTTTAAAAAAAACACACTACAACATACCTTGCAAACAACATGTTTCAATTTGGACAGGAGCTGGAGCATGTAAGATGCAATATCAAGTGCGTGCAAAAAAATACAGTAGAGCTACAGCAGTGGCTCAATGCAAACTTCACAACTGATTAATATCCACACACAAAGAGAGAAAGAGGCATCTCCCTCCCTGATATCTATTTAATTAATTGCTGTGTTTGTGTTTCAGATTTTTTGTTTACTTAAAGTTTACGATACAAGTCGATGATTATTAATTGTTAATCAATCGATTACTCTTTGCTGCTTCCCTTTGCCCTGGCATATTGCCTCCTGCTGTTGGCTATCCTGATCTTCTTTGTTTTTACTTTACTTGGCTCTCTTGACCTCCTGTGGCTCCTACTTCTGCGTTTTTTGTCTTTTTCCTTCGCACCATCACTTCCATCACCTCCATTGACCACAGGTGGCGGTTCCTTCTTCCCAATCACGACAACAACCACGGTACGTTTCGTTTCCTCTTGAATCTCAGATCTTTCGTCCTCTTGGCAGGCAATTCGATTTGATAGCTCAATCTTCTCATCTCTCTTATCACCACTATTGCAGGCAGCGATGGTGCTCGTTGTGGCGATGCCATTTTCAAAATTGGTGCTTGCATCATCTACCGCCGTGGGGCTTGTCGCGCTGTTACAGCTTGTGCTGGTTTCAGGGCAGGAGGTGGTGTGACCCGTGCCGGTGCGGGTGCTTTCATCAGCATAAACAGCTGTGTTTCTTTTGCTGTCACCATCAGAGCAGTTGTTATTTTGGTGGCCGACGCCCAGTGAAGAGTCCGCTGTCATGACGCAGCTGATGGCGTCGATCCTCTTCTCATTCTTGCTCTTCTGCAAGTCTTCTTCCTTAGAAGATATACGAGTTGTTGTTTCTTCAGCTGGCCTTCTCTTTTCATTATTATCCTTCATCAGATCTTCTGAGCAGCAAGGGTCCAAGGTGGATTGTGTGGCTTCAGTATGATGCTCGGCTTCAAGGAATTCCACTGGTGATGATGCTGGGTAAGCTTTCTTCACTCTTCTTGAAACTGTATGTTGTATGGTTATGTCAGTGTACACACTATGCACAAGAGGAGAGAGGGACCATCATTACGACGAAAGGGAGTAGTAGAAGCAGTTACCTGTTGTGGAGATGTGAATGGGAATGATCACCCTCAGACAGTTCTTTCTTGAGCCCTTTATTTTGCACTCAAGGTAAACTTCATGCCTGATTGAGGAGGAAAAAAAGGAAGGATGAGATAAGATCATCCAGTGTCTGTCAAATGACCGCCCATCTTTCCTACCTATCTATTTATCTATTTTTCTTAAGCTTACATATGTATGTATTAGGTAGGTGTGCACCTGAGGTTGGCCCCTGATGGCGGAAGCTCCTCTGGGAGGCCATACGTGATGGAGCCTTTATAGCCGCGTCCTGCGCGAAGAGGGAAATATCCGCCCTGCAGATATTCTTCCACCACCCCTTTCACACGCCTCACTCCTTTGTTGGCGCAGTGCGCGTGTGAGAGAGAGATAGAGAGCAGAGACAGAGACAGAGAGAAGAGAGCAGTCATGAGAGAGAAGGACTGACCTGATTTGGCAAGCTCTGTGGAGATGAGACGTGCACGGATGAATGCGACTGTCTTGGCAGGTGCCTGGTTGCTAATCTTCACTGGTGGTGGGTCCAAGTTGACAGACGAGAGAAGAGAGAGAGGGTGTTGGTTGCTGCACGATTTAGGGAGAACCTGTGTAATAAAAGTGTTACCATTGATGTGGAGGTCTTGGCCAGGTATGAGAGGCATCCTTGACACAATGGCTCTGAGATGAATGAAGCCTTTGTTGTTGTGGTTGTTGATGTGGATGCCACTGTTACTGATGTTGCTTTTGAACGTTCTCTCAGCGCAAAAGGCTTGCAGCAGATGATCTTCATCATCAGGGGTGCCCCCTGTTGGTGGTAGTTGCTCTTGATGTTGAAGAAGAAGGACTTCATCCAACTGCTGCTGGAACAAAGTGGAGAGCCTGTTAAGATTTCTTTTCCTGAAGAGGAGGGTCTCCATATGAAGATGTATATTATGCCTCACACAGACTCAAGTCCTCCAGAGACCAGACAAGATCTTACTAAAGATTAAGGTTGGGTCTTATATATATATCTTTAGGGACGAAAGAATTGGAGGGGAGGGGCAGTCAGAAATGAAAAACTCGCTGAGGCCATACACAACAAGTCTCTTCTGTTAGTTGTCAGTCTCAGAGGAGAGATACATTGTATGAACAAATAAAGTGTTTCATTTATTGTTTCTTCATTTGCTCTTGTGATTCCCTCTCTCACTAGACCAGATCGATCTGACGGCTTCATGCGGCGGCCAATAGGGTTAGCCTGGACACTTCTATACGATCCAGATCTCTTCTAGAAAGATGCAGAAAGAAAATGATGGAATGATTGGAATGACACATCGTTTGCATCAAACTGTTGCACAAGGCTTGACGTCTTGATTCACAGCTTGTTGTTGGCCTGGGCCCAGGCCTGCAATCTTGCTTTCATTGTGGGTGACTCTAGTCCTGCTAGCCCAACATCTAAATTTAGATTTTCTCAAGATTTTTCAAAGTGACCCTTTCCAAGAGTACAAAATTAAGATTGTTGTTGTTCTAAACAGGGTTGGTGTGCTGTGGTTGATGGCTAGGTTGGTTGAGAATCCAAGAGTTCTTGCATGAGGCGAGGGTCAAAGTATGGCTGGATGTGAGAGATCTTGCCCCTTTTGAAGCGAAAGTAGTCCACCAGGGGCACGACCTTCCCACTGGCAGAGTCAGCTCGGGGCGAGTGCAGGCCTCATTGCCATCGACCAGGTGGCCAAGCACTTTTACATCCACATACTTGAACGAGCGTGCGACTCCCAGCACGATCTTGCGAACCTCCGTTTCACCTTCTATGATTCCTGCCTATGGCCCTGAAAGGTGATGTCCTGGGCAAAGGGCAGCCCTTCAATGTGTCCCTCCTTGAGGGCAAGGATGTGCAGGATTTCGTCACGGTTCGGTTGTGAATGAAGGTAAAAGTTTTATTTTGTAATGACATGACTCTCCTTAAGAACTCTGAGAGTTAAATGTTATATTAATATATATAACATTTTTACAACATGCATACTGTACATTTTCTGAGCCTGAGCAATTCCCTAAAAATATTGTATGGCCTCCTTTGCCATGACTACAGTAGTGGCCTTTCTTCTGTCAGCCAGGGAGTCCAGTTGCTAGATTATGATGAGTGCAGCATTGATATGCAAACATAGTGTCTTGACATTGCAGGCATGTACAAAAAGACACAAACCCTCTCTTGCTGCTCTGGTAGGTATCTCCTGGTTGTCTAATCGCAAAATTTTTGCAATTGGCCGAATAAATATTTATATTAGAGTGACCGCAATAAAAAAACAAAATATTATCTCTCTGACCTACGTGAAGTGAGCAACAACAAAAAAGCAGCAACAGACAATAGATTTGTTCTTTTTTCTCCTCTTCCTCCTCCAAATGGATGAAGCGGGGGAGGGCTATGTGCCCTTTGGCGAGGCTTTCTATGCAAGGGCCCTCCAGAATTGGAAGAAGAAAGAGAAGGGTTCGTTGGCTCTCAGCAAGGGCAACATCATGAAAATCATCTCTACATCTGCCGATGGAGAGAAGTACTTTGGGGAGATAGGGAAAAAGAGGGGCTGGTTCCCTCAGGTCTACGTCAAGAGGGAAACTAATTCTGAAAAGCTAATGGAACTAATGGCAAAGGAAAAGGAAAAAGAAAAGAATTCTTATCAGCCCGCGGTTGTATTGGTATCTGGGCCCACCTCCTTCAAAAAAGTTTCCCTCCCTGGATTAGAACAGGTAACACAATTAACCCCCCTCGCCAAAGGAACCTTCACAATATATCTACCCCCCCCCAATATACACTTCCTTCCCGTTTTTTTAATTCCTTTTCTGTTGTGGCAAAAAAAAGTGCATATCTATCTCTCAGACTATTTCGTATGGCCATTCTCTGTGCTAACAACTGCGTTTAAACTCACAGATAGCTGCAGAGCTTGCGCCACCAAATGAAGCAAACAACCAACCCAGCCCCACTAGAAGCATCTCGTTCAGTGACACAACACTTGGGGATGATGCTGAAGGAAAAGGCTCGCCTAGAGTTCTGAAAAAGTGAGTGTTGAAAAGGGCCATACCCTGTTGTTTTATAGCATTGTTCTTGTTGTCTGACAAACGACCCTTGCTGAGTCTGGCATCTTGCTATGTTCTAATTATTCTTTAGGTATAATACTGTGGCTCTCCTGAAGCAGCCATCACTTCGCAACCTTGACAGCTCTTCTGTAAGTATCAGGAGAGGAGAAGGCATTTACCAAACAACCAAAGAAAGATTTTTTCCGGATCTGTGCTAATATACAAAGCAGTGGGGTGTGAGCCAGGAAGACCAGACGGAAATGAAGGACCTCACTCAGATTCTTCTGAACACCGACGGTTCACTCCGAGTGACACAGAAAGAAAAGCGACGTGGGATTGTGGCAGAGAGGAAGATAGTCATTGAGGCTCTCAACCCAGAAAACTATCCTGAAGACTTCGCTAATGAAGTCATTACCAGCAGCTCCAAGAACTTATCCATCTCGAGAATCAAGAAGACTCAGATATTGCCCACTGCACGACCTATACTTCCCTCTTTTGGTGAGAACGACAAATACACATCTCCTCGCTCAACAGATTTACCTTCAGATCTAGTTAATCTTGCATGCTCCTTGGAACTACCACCTTCCAACTCCATGGCTTCTGTTTCCCCACGAACATTGGCCCAATCTTCGCCTTGTGCAAATCTTTCTTCTTTTTCCAATTCCGCTACACCATCCCTCTCACGTGACCGATCTCATTCTTCTGATGGTCCACTCGCCAGCAATGATAGCTCGCCTCCTAACCCTCGATCTCGTGCTTCTTCTGCCTCTTCCTCCAATCTTAGTACTCCTTCCTCTCATATTCTGCCAAGCTCTTCCTCTCCAAGAAGCGCAGGCCAAGTGCCCAGCCGCACTATCTCTGTTGACAGTGCAGCGATATCTGCCTTTAAAAATGGATCCCCTGCAATCACACGAAAATCCCGCCTAGGCAAATTAGATAAGAAATTGAAAAAGGAACAGAAGAAGTACAAAAAGAAAAGAAAATCCACAGAGTTTAACATATTTGGAGCATCACTTGAAACAGTAATGGAGAAGCAAAAGCTTGATCATCCGCACCTTCAGGTCTCTACTTACCCTCTCCTTTTTTTCCATTTTCCTTGCTCTTTCTACCATCACACAAGAGAAGTCTGATCACACTTCTCTTTCAGGATCCAATTATACTATTAAATTTTGCTCACGCGATTGTTTGTTTGGAAGGACACAAGAAGGAAGGAATTTTCAGGTTTTCACATACCACCCCACACATTTGCACCAGCAATAAACTCTATTTATTCCACCTCTAATTCTGGATTATAGGATATCTGGAAATGCCACAACAATGGAAGAGATAAAGGAAACACTGAATACGGAAGAATACAGCTTTGAATTTCAGGATCCTCACAATGCATCTTCCTTGATGAAACTGTGGTTGGGGTCCTTGCCAATTCCAATCATACCTCTTGGCATAGCGTACCTGCATTTCCTTCTCCTCGCCTCTGATTTGAAAGCTTCATTAATGTTCTTATTCTTGTCAAACAGCACCAAGTGCATGGAGAGCATTAGCGATGTGGAGAAGAGCGTAGAATTGGTCAATGAGCTGCCAGAACTGAGCAGGCGTGTTCTCTCCTTTGTCATACATTTTCTACAACAATATGTGATTCCTGAGAAGGCTATAACAAAAATGGATGAAGACAATCTGGCTATGACCTTTGCTCCAGTCTTCTTCGCCCAAGATGAGATGTTTGGGTAATTATCTAATATTGTTCTCCCTCACACATCTCTATGTTTTTGAAGAACTTACCTAAACAATGCAACAACAGAACTGATATGTCACAAATGGTGAAAAAGACTCAGATGCAAAAGCTCTATGTGGTCAACCTTTTGCAACACATGAAGTTCCCTGCATCCATCAACTTCCAGAGCTTTGAAGAAGCTGTGGAGGTCATTAACATCAAGAACGCAGCTAACAGACAAATGGCAATGGAGAGCATGAGCAAGAAGAAGGGGAAACTGCCTTCTCTGAAGAACAAGACAATCACCAAGACATCTGTTTCCTACGCAATTCCAAAGATAAAAGATGAAGACATGGAGAAGATGGAAAGAAGAGATTTGCAAGGCAGTGGAAGCAGCTCAGACGTCACTGTGACAGTGGAAGAAAAAGAAGACCTGTTTGAGTTTGGCTGAAATATTGCTGAGCAAACGCTTTTCGAACAACCTCTCAAACAGTCCACTTTGTTTGTCTTTGACTTTGATCAAAGTGTTGTGCTCTATTTTTTTTTTATTATGTTAAACTTAAGTTATTTGTTATCTATTATTTTTCAAGACCTGCCAGGTTGTATGGAGCTCCATTGTTAGTGAACCATCACCAAATATATTGTAAAATAAGAGTAAAATATAGAGCTTGGTTGTGTCGAAAACCAGTAAGAAAACAGATCATGTTATCACATTTAACAAAGAAATGATTTTAATTCAGATTATTTTGTTCGATTTATTAACTATTTGTGCGTCCGCAAAAAATCATTTCTCGGGGGGGGGTGGATGCGCTTTAATCTTCAAATTAGCCACCCCCCCCAACTACCACGGCGCCTCTGATCAGTTGATTTGCCCCCGACAACAACAACAATGTCAGCTGGATATGGCACCACTGGCCCACGCAGATGCTATCCGCTGTGGCGGGACTACGTTATGTGCGTGGATAAGTCAGATAAAGCATTTGAATGCAAGGATTTCTGGGTCGATTATATAACATGCACCCACGGTGACACCCCCTTTACGGTAAAAAATCCGTCCTTTTTTAGTGCTTTTCTTTATATTATAAAAATAGGGGGTTTTGAATATCATCTTTCTTCCAAGCTCCCCTGCTTCGGTTTCTTACAACAATGCAAAATACGGAAAACACTCCAATTATTTATTTAAACTTTTTGAAGTCTTCAGCTCTCATATCTATCTGCAGTGATGCTGTTATCTTTTCCTTAATCTAAGAATTATTTTTACACTGCCCCCCCCCCGCCTGTTGTAATCCAATTGTTAACAGCATTTAACCACGCAAGTATTTGCACGTGAATGTTCGTGAATGTTTGTGGGACTGCTTATTAAGATTAACCATGTTTCTCTCTTCACAACATATGCATGTGGTGCCTTCCTCCTTCTGGTGATCATCATCCCACAAACTATGCAAAACAACAACAGAGCGAGTATGCGGACGTCAGGGTGGATCGTATGGGCGAGTACTTGGAGAACAAAAATAAGGAACTTGAAGAGTTCAAAAAGTCAGTGGGCAAGCAAGCCTATGAAAGCCACGTGATCAAGTTTGATAGCATTGAGGCGTATCAAAGGTGGAAGCAGGAGAAGCAAAACGAACTTGCTGCCAAAGGCCAACCGGGTGCCTACTCAGAAAAGGCTCTTTCCTTAGCAGAGTTCAAGCAAGCAGTGGAGGAGGACATCAAGAGAGGCCGCAGTAAGCAAGCCTCTTGAGCTGGTTTGTTGTTTGTTTGTTCTCTTCATCCTCATTCTCCTCCTCCCATCATCCTTCCATGGTGTTTGGCTCTCAACAAAAGGCCAAAAACCATGCAATTGCCTCTCTCTCTGCTCTCTTATGTTCTGTTTGAAATGAAAGAAGGAAAACAAAGATGTCGTGTGAGTGGAAGAGGAAAGGAAAGGAAGGAAGATTGTTTTGTTTCGTTTTGTTTTGAATGAAGAAATATAATGCACAGTGGCAATGAAAACTGTTTAATAATAATAATATGACCACTACTTTGGTGTAGCCATCACACAACAGTTCTGTAACATCAAGTGTGTACACAGAGGGTTGGGGGGTTTGGGCCAAAGCAAAAAGAAAATAATCAACAAGAGACCACCAAGCAAATTCAATCACAGCAACACTTGAGGCTCTCTTTCCTTTGATTTTTTGGGAATCCCTTCATTCTCTTCTCTCTTCCTCTTTCCACTCACATCTCCTCGTCACCATACCCTCTGATGCAGATTGTTGTGGGCTCTGCAAGCATCATTAAGCTTGACGCCGTGAAAGCATCCTTTCCTGAGGCTGTGGTCACAGGCCTGCAGACTTTTGTTTCTGAGGTGCCACCCCAGCCAGTGGGCAAAGAACAGACCCAACTTGGTTTGTCACCCCCCCCCCAAATGCTTAGACATCAAGCAACTGAAACTTGAATGGCACACGAAATGCATCTGTCAACTGTGTACAGGTGCTCGCCTTCGTGCAGAGGCTGCACATAAAGCTGAACCAGAAGCTGACCTGTGGATCGGTAAGATAAAGCTGATTCAGTGCATTCCACCAAAGATGTATCTGAATTGTCGAGGTCTTGGTGGGGGGTTGTGTCCAACAGGCATAGAAAATGGTATCTACCTGACAAATGAAGAAGAATCGGGAGTAGCAGAGCAGTGGGTGGACGCAGCATGCATAGTGATCATCATCAACAACAACAACAAGGATGGCGACCATCATCATGTGCTGTGGAGTGATGAGCTTTTGCTGCCGCCTGTGGAGGAGAGGACGCCTGGCCCTGATGGGACGTGGTCTGTGCTGAAGGACCCTCACATTGTGGCCACACAAGGACGCAGATCGCGAGCCCAATTCCTCTCCGATACCATAACCCAGTGGAGGTTGAAATAGAGTAAGGAGTGCCGGTGTGTGGTGTAGAATTTAAAAGAAAGAATCAGACACACACAGAGTGTATGTAAACTGACAACTGAGGTCCAACCTGATGATGTTAACAAAAGTTTTAATTAACATATTATATTAACATTAACACAAGAACTTGAGAACCATTTCAACAAACCTATGAAGATGCATCTGCAATGGGCAAAGAGGCCAAGGCCTGTCCCCTGTAACCATGTTCCTTTGCTGCTCGTGGAGGCCATTTGGAGGTGTTGCAATACGCGCGAAGCCAAGGCCGTCTCCTGGGAATAAAAAAAGAAATGTACAGATGCCGCGTTGTTGTTGCATTTATGTGAGTCGGTGGGCAAATGCCGCTGCTGCTGCTCGTGGAGGCCATTTGGAAGTGCTGCGGTGGCTGGGCCATCAGTGATTTAGATTTTGATCGAGAGACAAACTTTGTTCGTTCGTTTGTGTGTGTGTGTGTGTGTGTTTATAAACCTTGGCCATTGTGAGGTGGTGGTGGTCAGCCGTGGGATAGGCTTTGGAGCTCTAGGCAGTGCAGCATCAGACTCCGCTCTTGCGCTTCCAAGAGCGCTGTCTCCTGCAGCAGCAGCTCGCACACCTGCAGGTCCTTAGACTCTTGCGTCAGCGTACAGCTGAGTCCATCCAGCGTAGCAGCAAACTCATCCAGCTGATTTATATATTTATATATACAAAGACATAGTTAGATAGAGAGTGTCAGTAAAAGTGTTAAGAAGTTATTAACTTAAAACATATTACTGTTATATACCAGCAAGATTTCTTGGTCAGATCCGTGCAGCAGTTCGTTGAGCATGTTGTGAGAACGCTGCAAGCTTTGCCTGAGGTCAGTTGTTGAGGGCACGACAACCCCCGTTGTCGGCATGCGGTGGGTCGTTGCGTAGACGCACTCTGCAAGCCGCTCGTAGTCTCCTTGCATCTGGTGCAGACCTCCCTCGAGCGCTCCAAGGAACCGGTACTTGGGGGTGAAAGAGAGGGAGTGGATAATTGTGCGTGTGAGCAAGATTGTATACCGAAGTGTAAGTCAGGCTGACTTACTTGTGTGTTGACGATGTCGTCTTGTTTTTGGATATGCTTTTCCCTGCTGAGCTGAGTTTGCTGTTTTATCAACTCTTCCTCTAACTCGGAAACGCGTTGGATAGCACCGTACAGTTGTTTCTGCACATGTTTAAATGGAAGCTGTATAGTTAGCCCCAATGTAAGCGTTAGAACCAGGTGTCAAGCAACGCACCTCAGCTCCTGCCTTTTGCTTTTCGAACGCTGCAGCAGCACGTGAGTTAGACATGAGCCATTGCAACCAGAGGGCGTCTAGAAGCATTAGGTCTTCATTGTGCATAGCTGCCCGCTTTTCCAGCTTAGACCGCCTGCTGGCTTCTTTCTTCTTAGCTGCAAGCGCATCAGCAGACGATGCTGAGGCAGTGGCTGATGGTGCTGCATGAGGTGGCTTTGGTCCATGTAACTTGGGATGTGAGGAACCTGCTCGTTCGGTCTTGTCTGTTGATTTGTGGGAGCTAATAACCGAGGCATTAAGCAATCTCTTGGTGTTGCTCGCAGAGGTTGATGTGGGAGCTCGATATATTGTAGTGTTCAACTTATTAGTGCTTGTGGAGGCGCCTGGCAAAAGTGTTGCATTGAGCTTCTTCACTGAGGGAGGGGGGTTGAGAATGGTCGAATTGAGCTTTCTTGAGGTTGAAGGGGGTGGGCGGGAGCTAATGGTTGTGTTCAATTTTTTTGACGTGGCAGACTCTCGAGAGGCAAGAGCAGCAGGCTGAGGACGCGCAGTCATGTAACGAGAGGCAACCACACGCACTAAAATTCAAGATGTTTCGAGTTACCCTTCAAGTCATTATGAAACCTGGGAGGAAACAAAGTAGTGAACCTTTTCGCTTCTTTTCGGTGGATGTAATGTTGGATATGTTGACAAGCGTCGTGTCTTCTGCGGGAAGAGTAACATCTAGGAGGGGTTCAAAAGTGGTGATATTGATTGGTTCTAGCAACGTTGATTCAAGGGCGAGAGTGCAATCATTTGGTTTTTCGTCGTCAATGGGGTCCTGCATTGTTTGTGTCGTCGTGTCAAAAAAAAGATTCCAACTGTTGGCTGGTGACCAAAAAAGTGCAGGTGAAAAAAGGCGCCAAAAAATGGCTTACCCAAATTTTCGTTCGATTTTCTAACCTGCGTTGGTATCATCAGTTGGTACCAAACAAACAAACAAACAAACATGAGAGAGTCGCTGCTCGCCGTTTTTATTCAAGGTTTAAACATGTTGTAACTTGTCTTTCAATCAGGTCGTCTGTTGCTGTGGTTTGGAAGCAATCAATTGATTTCTGAACTACGAAATGGTACAGTACACATAATATTAATGCTTGTTTGCCCCCCCCCCCAAATGACTCAAACAGCCATCCAGCAACATCAAATGAAAGAATAAGGCGTCACACCAAACAAGCAAGTTTCGCTGTGCCAAAGAACTTGCACGATGAGATGCTCAACAAGAACAACCCAAGCAGTGGTTCAAGCTAAGCATTATTCCTTTAAGGAGCTAGTGTTACTGAGGACAGCCATGGCTTCTTGCCCTTGCAGCACCTCCAAATGGCCTCCGTGGTCAGCCCAGATACATGTTTGACCATCCCAGGGACAGCCTTGGCTTCGTATCCATTGCAATACCTCCAAATGGCCTCCATGGGCAGCATAGGCACATGTCCATCTGTCCCAGGGGCAGCTTTGGCTCTTTGCCCATTGAAGCGTCTTCAAATGACCTCCTTCAGCAGCATAGGCACATGTCTGTTCATCCCAGGCACAACCCTGACTTCGAGCCCACTGCAACAATTCCAAATGGCCTCCTCGAGCAGCACAGGAGCATGTACTCTTGTTCCAGGGACAGCCTTGGCTTCTTGCCCATTGCAACACCTCCAAATGGCCTCAACGAGCAGCATACGTACAAGTCCGCTCATCCCATGGGCAGCCCTGAGAAATCGCCCATTGCAGCACCTTCAAGTGGCCTCCCTCTGCAACTTGTTGTGCCATCAACAAGGCGGTAGGATCACTCGAAGAAGATGGCGCCCCTGGGCAGAGGACGTACCATCTGCGGCACACACTTTTGCACACGACCCTCCACAACAGTGGCTTCAAGTGTTCAACAAGTATTTGTAGCATTATCTCATCAGGAAGCGCACAGAAAGCATCCACCGTGGCATTCTCTGCTTCTTCGTCTTCTTTGGTTGTTGCATCTGCCTGGCCCATTTTCAATCCGCTCGGTGAGGTATGATCGGAATGAAATTGTAAATTCCTTCAAATATTTACACATTCCAGCAGTGGGGGGGGGGCGAACACCCAAAAAGTTGGGCTCTCCTTCATAGCGAACGGGCTTAGTCGTTTAACACATCACAACCAGAGATGGCCAACACCGGAAAGTCCTTCCTCTCTCGCTTTGCCCAGTCGTTCAAGCCCGTCAATGGATACCAAAAATATGGTAAGAATGGAGAGATAGCATTGTCAATTGCCTCAAACATGCTAAAATTACACCCCCTTTAATATATTTCAAACACTATATTGAAGTATCACATTGCAACATCAAACAAACGCGCTGCTGTTCGTTTAGCATCCCCTCATTTCGGTCACAAACTGAGTTGTTTTCCATATTAAAGGACTCAGAATTGAGGACTTGTACAATTCTGAGACCGAAGAAGTCCGCGAGGCGATAAGGAGGCTGCCCAAGAAGGATTGGGAAGCCAGAGAAATCAGAGTGAGGCTTGCCCATGAGGTGCACCTCAAGCAGACCCTCCTGCCAGAAAACGTCTGGACAACCCCCGAAGAGGACTCTCACTCCTACATTGAGCCTTATCTCAGCGAAGTTGTCCAAGAAATTGAGGAGAGAAAGGATTACAGGGCTGGTGTGCCATGTACTTAATCCCCCCCCTATTTATTCTCATTACTCTTTCATTTAATCGGCCTCTGCACAAAATGTGAGTGGAACATTGCTTAAAAGCCTTTTTTTCGCATTCTAGTGTCTGTTGAGAAGAGATTCAAACCCAGACCATAGAAATGATGCTTCGCCACTGTTGCACAATGCCCATTGAGGTCATCATTATATAAATCAAATCATCCCCGTTTCTGTTATTTAATAAACTTTTTTAAAAAAAGGATGACAGATTCTGTTTTATTTGAACAAACAACAAACATCACCAAACAAGAGTGTCTCAACGTTTTGAAAATCAAAATCTATTTACATGTAGGGGCGTTGAATTCGGTTGTTAGTTAGTTATAATTAATAAGTTGGATTCACTTTTTCAGAGTTGGGTGTATTCCTGATTGTTGCCGGCCTTCTTCTTGTGGCGTTGCTGCCGCTTGGCCAAGCGCTGCAGCTTGTACTCAGTCTCAGGGTCAGCTTCAAGCGATTGCATGGAGACGTCTGCATCGCAGCCTATTGACACACACAGAGAGAGCAGAGAGCAGAGAGAGAAGATTAAGAAATGAAAGTGAAGTGAAAAGAAAAGAAAAGATGTAAAAGTGTCCATGTTGTGTGGAATGAAGTCTCTCTCTCTCTCTCTCTCTCTCT
>CDFI01105970.1:9684-22536 GCA_000826405.1 Acanthamoeba divionensis | reverse complement strand
TCTTTCTTTCTTTCTTTCTTTCTTTCTTTCTTTCTTTCTTTCTTTCTTTCTTTCTTTCTTTCTTTTCTTCAGGTTGGCTCAGGGCAGAGATATAATAATACGATACAAAGGCCCCACAGCGCTGCCTGTCAAAGTCGATGGAGAGCCCTGGCTGCAGCAAGAGCCTGGTGACTTCGTCATCTCCTTTCTAAAACAGTCGCCCATGCTCTGTAGGGTACCAAATATATAAAGTCTTCTTCTTTCTTCTTCCTTCATCATGACTTTTTTTTAATACTCTGTTGTTGTTGTTGTTGCATGTAGAGCCGTTGTGCGAGCAGTTTGTGTTTCCCAGGCAAGGCTGGCTGGGTGTACAGACTTGGCACATTTGGTGGCCAACTGCGTTGGTTTGTCCTTCATGGCTCTCAGATCATCTATTACAAATATAGGCAGGTATGAGGTCACTACACGACACGACACGACACAGATGGGATGTATGATTAGGTATAAGCCTTAATTGATGATGAAACAAGACTTACTTGAGTGTTTGCACACTTCACCACAAGGATGAGATGCCTGAAGGCACAATTGAAGACATCACATGCGCCAAGGCATGTTCGACGAAAAGGATCCACAAAGGCCACCCATTTGTATTGGAGACCAAGGCCAAGAACTATGTGCTCTGCTGCGAGACCAAAGAAGACACAGATCAGTGGGTGGAGGCCATCAACAAGTGTGCCTCTGCTTATTGTTATCCCGCCCTGCTTCCACATCTGTCAACATCAGATGCAACATTAGATGCATCAAAGCTCCCACACACGTCAGCAGAGCCGTTGCCTTTGGCGCTTTTCTGAAAGTTTTTATTTTATTTTCTTGGAACGCGGTAAGCAAGAAGTCCCCCCTCTGTGGAATGAATGTCCTCTACGCCATTGAGATTTTCACAAGCCTCATTGTTACGCTGCTGTTTAATCCACGAAAGCTTCATGTGGCCATCAAGTGTCTAATTGTCAGCGTTCTATCCTTTTTCGTTGCATATGTTTGCTACCATGAGTTGGAAACAAGGTTTGAATTCATAGCGGTACTCATTTGCTACGTATTCTTTTGCTACCTTCTCAGTTTGTTCATCGCCATACGCTATGAAAGAGCCAAAAGCGAGAAAATCTTCATTCTGATTGCAATTTGTTTTGGAATCGCGGCATTCATGTTTTACATGAACAACTACCACAAGCCTGCAGCTTCTGTAACAGATTATTACAAGCATATGAATCAAGCTGTGGAGGGGCAAATGACAGGGGGGACTACCGAACATGCCCAGGCCTCGCCTGCCATTTCTAACGAAGAACCTGCATTGAAAGAAGAGCGCAAGTTCCCGAAGAGGCGAAGACGAGATAACACAAACAGACGACCAAACAGTGAAGAAAAGGAGCTTTGATGGAGTGTTAAATTCGACGGCACAAAACATTCTCAATCAAAATTAATGTTAATGAGACAGATTACATTCACACCGCTTTGGTGCCCACAGTATTTATCAATTATGTCATAAATTTCAACAAATGTAAACGCACATATGGCCTTTAAAAAATTAGAAGGTAGAGCTTTGCTCCTTTTCTTGGCTCAGGTACTCCCTTTGATTTTTCTGTTCCCTCTGGCAGCCCTTGAACATGTCCAATACCCAATCGCATTGGTCAGCGTCGTCTTCGTTCTTCTTCAAGCATTTCAGGAATGTATCATACTGAACAGAGCAGGGTCCCTGCAAAACCTCTTCTTCCTTCTTCTGAACTTCCTCGGGAGAAGCATGCCTTCCTCCAAAGAAAACATTCTCCAAAGCACGGCCGGCAACATGTCCTACAGCTATACCGGCACCAAGTTCGGCAACTCTGCCCAAGAATGAACCTCCGCCACCTCCCATTGCAGGGGCTGTGGGTTGGGCATGCTGAGTCGCGGGGGGATGAGCCTGTGCTTGAGTAGCAGGGGGCTGAGCTTGCTGTCTATGCGCAGGAGCAGGAGCGCTCTTGGGGGCAGCAGTGGTGGTTGACCTTCTGGGAGCTGAACTTCTGGATGATGATGATCTGCGAGGCATGATTCGTGCGGTATCAAAAAAAAATTGTTGTTGATCGGATTTGGTGGTGGTGGTATTTATTCGTTGGTGGCCTTTAGAAGTCTACAAAAAAAGCGTTGTTAGATTCTTGGAAATTCCTGGGCGGAGAAGCTGGCACGAAATTCGTCGGAACGGTTCTGTGCTGAACACTGGCAAACGTGGACCACAATGATTGGCGGATATTGGCATTTCCTGTAATTTCATAAAAAATGTCGACATATATAATCTAATAAATGATCAAAAAATATGAAATTTTAATGGCCTCCTTAAATCACAAAGGGGCCACCAAGATTGTATTCTTTTCCCCTCAACACAACAAGAAAGAAGAAAGCTGATTCTGAAGTTATGAGCACACAACAAGGTGACAGCCAGGGGCCTGTGACGCTGATCAATCCCTTCGAAGTGCCAAAGGGAAGAGAAGAAGAGTGCCTTGCCATTTGGCGCGAGGCAGCCGAAGTACTTCGCCAAAAGGAAGGCTACATCTCTACCAAGCTCCATCGGGCTCTCAACCCAGACCAGGCCAAGTTCACATTTGTTAACGTTGCCCAGTGGCAGTCCCCAGCTCATTTTGCACGTGCAGTGTCGTCGCCTGACTTTCAAGAAGTGGCAGCCAAAACCAAAGACTTCCCTCATTATCCTGCACTCTATGGTTTGGTTTACACTGATGAGACAGTGTGATTTAGATGGTGGTTGTTGAATGACATCAACAACATCAACAACAACAAGAAGAATACTGTTCTGCTTCCTCTTTCCAATTCAGTTGTTGTGAACTGCGCTCATGGATGCTGCAGTATAAAATATATTTCTTTCAATTCATTTCAATATGTTGTGAATAAATGAAGCTACTAGTACACTCCAGCAGAAATGCCATAGTGTAGTTTAACATAGTTGATAGTCTCTTCATGCAAAGGCCCAGCAAGCTGCACTCCTCTGGCTGTCTTGATGAAACCCTCTGGCAGCAACCTAAAAAGCTTCTCCCTGCAATGCTTCAGCACATCACTATACACCTCAAGCCCCCTGGTCAAAGCATATGTCCTACATCTTTCTATCCCCTTATACCCAATCGCCTCCAATCTATCAGCATCACAAACTGCATTCAGGCAAAGCTCAAGAGACTCCCTCCCCAACTTGGCATGATGAT
Organism: Acanthamoeba divionensis; assembly: GCA_000826405.1. Lineage (NCBI taxonomy): Eukaryota > Discosea > Longamoebia > Acanthamoebidae > Acanthamoeba > Acanthamoeba divionensis. The sequence goes on along the minus strand of CDFI01105970.1, from coordinate 19,321 downwards.
GATGTCGATGATGATGATGATGATCATGCTCACAAATTTGGTCCCAATTGAATTGTGTTCTTCTTCCCCCTGCTTCCTTAGTAAAGGAAGTGTTGTCGATGATGTAAATCACATATGGTGCTATGTCCCCTGCCTCCTGGTTGATGAATCCCTCCAAAACCTCCCTTGAAACAGACATGTGGAGATACTTGTAATCGCAAACGTCATGAAGCATGGCTGCATACACGACTATCCGTTTCTCTAAGTCTTGTACAAGGTCTTCTTCTTCTTCTTCATCATCATCCCCCCTCCCCAAAACTGATCTGCTCCCATAAACCCCCCAATCTGAATGGCTCATGATATCCAAAGCTATGTCACACACTTTCCTGGCATGGATGTAGTCGTGTGAAGAATCAAAGTGAGCAACACTTTCCCTGACAAAGTTTCTAAGCCTGCAGAGTGCGTCGAGCTGCATGAATGAGCTGAACAAGTGGTCAGCCACCATGATGGTGTCCTCATTGCCAGGTGTGTACATTGTGAAAGTGAAAGTTAGTTGAATTGTTGGTTGTTGATGATGAAAGGGCTCTTTATTTATTTCAACTCACCATTCATGGAAATCGATTTCCTCCAATCAGCAAAGGAAGGTCTGAGTCTTATAATTTATTAATTGCAAAATTTTTGTGATAAATTTTGTCGCCGAAGCCGTAAAACAATTACTTTATTGGAATGTTTGGAATGCAGTGCATTGCCACTGATCATTTGCTTGCACATTCAATTCTTGACACATCCACCTGTGCAACACACATCTTCCTGCCCGATTTAATATTAATATCATTTGTTGTTCATTCTGGGTCTTGTGGCCTGTTGAGGGCAAATAGTCTTATTGTGGTGAGAGCAGAGAGAGAGGAGGAGAGATTTGAGAAAGAAATGGGGTTTGTATAAAAGTAGCATTTCCAACAACCATTTATTCAGCTTTATGGTGTGAATGTGATGGTGCCTTCATACATTTGAGTCTCTGTGCAGTGCTCTTCAAATTCTTCCATGCACCACAAGTCTCCTGTTGAGTGATTTGTGTGTGGTGTTAGAGAGAGAAGAGAGAAGTAACACACCACAGGAAAAGAGGAGAAAGAAGAACAGAGCTGTATATATAAAACTTCAAATATATTTCTTGCCTGGCTTGACGTGATCTACGAACAGCTTGCCCCAAAGGTGGTCCACCTCATGCTGCAGCATCCCTGCAATGTAGCCACTGGCTTCAAGCTTTTTCTCCTGGCCATGCTCATCAAGGTACTCCACAGCCAGATATCTGTGTCTCCAAACCTAAACAACAAATTCCAAGATTTGTTTTACTCCCTTGAGGTGTGAGGTTTGGGGGGGGGGAGTGTTTGCATTCATACCTTGCCCACAAAACCTGGAATTGACAAACAGCCCTCGTACATGGCAATTTTGTCTTGTGGCTTTTGGAAAGTGAACTTGGGATTTATGATTACAGTCAAAGGAACACCTGAGAATCAGTAAAGGGAAGGGCCTTCTTCTGAGAACTCAGATTGTACAATAAAATCTCTGCAATGTGTTGGGCAACGAATGGAGTACGTTGAATTTTGGGTGCAGACCGGTCTTTTGGAAGTTCGACGACCATCAGCTGTTTGTTGGCAGAGACTTGAGGTGCAGCCAATCCAATTCCCTTCTGTGATCTCATCGTATGTATCATATCTCTGATTAGCGATTGCGTCTGGGGCTTGGTGATTTCATCTCTGGTGAGAGCCTGGCTGCTCTTTCGAAGGATGGGGTGCCCCATTCTGATCACTTGAAGCAGGTTTGCGGCCATGGCGCACTTGAATTCTTGAATGGAGAATGAGTTTGGTGGAACAGAAAAAAAAATTTAGAGGAAGAGAGAATCTCCGATTGGTCAATTTATTATTTGCAGCAAAAAGTTACACTTTGACATCCAGCTCCCAATGTCAAGCATCTCTGGGCATTCAGGGAGACATACTGAACTGAATTTAAAGCTTTGTTTAAAGAGAACACTGATTATTGAGACAACAAGAAGAAATTAAAGGAAAACTGCTAACCTTTACCAGCCCCTGGAGGTGCGTTGCCTGGTACCGCAGGCACAGGACCAGCCCCTGGGCCCACTGGCGATATGGCCTTGGCACACTCCCTCGAACTGGGGATGCCTTTTAGTGAAGGATTCCGGCTCCCTGTATCTGATGTCCCTCAGCCTATCGGCCGGTCTGCGTTCTTGTAGCTCTCGTAGAGGTCGGTGGTGGCCGCACACCTCTGCCCTGGAGTGGGCTCCACTAGCCTCTTGTCAAGGAGCACGAGAGCCTCCAATTCTAGAGTCTAGTACTGGTAGGGGAACTTCGTGCCCGGTCTGTTCCTGGACTTGAACCAATCCGACAGAATCACTGAAGTCTCTGCCACGGACGATGCCGAAAGGCATAAGCCTGGAGTTGAGGCTCTCCTTGCTGTCCTGCGAGACTAGGATGATCTTTTGACCAAGAATGCCTGCTGCCTTCAGCCTGTCCTGGACTTCCTCAAGGGTTGGGACGTTTTCGAGGCGATCGAGGCTGGTCCCAGTGTAGGGCGTGATGCAGGAAACCACGTTCTGCTTGGGCTGGGTGAAGTCAAAGACCACGCTGTCCTTGTTTCTGAGACAAATGTAGGCCGGGGCCCTGTCTGAGCACTTCCCACTAATGGCTACTGATTGTACTTCAACCGCCAAAACCTGATGCTCCATAGTCGGCCAAAACTGTTTTCAGGGAGGAAGAAAGTGAGGCCTAAGAGTACTAGTACTCACAGGCCTCAGAGTAGTACTCATCAGTGTTGATGGCTCAGAACTGGGTGTGCTGGTGAAAAAGTCGGCTTTCGTCCAAATAAAATAACAATTCCAAACAAAACATAGCTTTTTTATTGGTCACAATAAACTCTTCCACTTCTAAAAACTACAAGGAAGTTATCAAATAGAGTTGAGGAATTAGGATAGGACTGAAATGTACATGCTAATGAAGTTCTGGGAATTGAAAGTTATCCATTCCTTCTTTAATTATTTCAAGCTTCCCAAGGAATTTACTAAAAGTCTCTGCATGAACAGGTCCCATCAGTGTGGAAGTGAGGAACCTGCTGGCATCTCGGACTACAATCATCCTCCCTCTAAGCTTGGCTATCAGTTTGGTGGCCTGATGGCAATCCGGGCACACACGCAGGTTCTGGCTGATAAGCAACGTGGTACCCGGAGGTGTGTTCACCAGCCAAAGGCGATGGCCAGCTTCTCGCTGTGGAAGCACAGCCGGTTGGCCTTTTCCTCTTCTTCCTCATCCCGTGTCACCCACGTAGTGTCTGGCACATGGCCTGCCCTCTTCAGTTCCTCCCACACCATTCTCAGTTCTTCGTAAAGCTCTTGATCGCACTTTTGTCCTGTAGTGAACTCATGCATAGTTCGATTCACCTCTATCCAGGTTTGTCCAGGGATCTTCTTTATGCCCTGTTCTCTCATTGTCTCCCACATCTTTGACTGTTCAACCTTGTACCCTGCAGCTGCATAGATATTCCCCAGCATCACAAAAGTCGAGGCTTTGCTTGGATCCATCTTCCAAACACGTTCTGCTGTACGGTTGGCAATATCCACAATTGTGGAATCAGCTCCTGCACTGACCTCAATGGTTAATGTCCCGTCCTTCATAGTAAAATTGTTGGGAAACACTCACACAGTAGCTCTGCATGAACCTAATAGAGTAATCCATGTAACCAGGTCAGGATGTTCCATCTGAATGGCATATCTCTCGGCTTCTTGGGTGCGCCCCAGCGCATCAACTACACAGGTCTCATGTCTAGTATCAGGTTTAATGCCCCACCTACTCTCCATAGAGACAAGTAGGTCTAGGGCATCACCTACAAGACCAGACTGGCTGCAGGCATTGAGCACAGCTACAAGGGCCACATCATCCGGTTTCATTCCATTCTTTCAGCAGCTGTAGGGCCTCTCTTCCATTTCCGTTCTGTCCGAATGTGTGGCCAGCTTCCTCAAAAACTGAGCGGGCCTCATTAGGGCTGCCACACTTGCCATACATATCTACCAATGTGGAGCAAAGCAAGGGACTCCACTCCAAGCTGAGGTTATCTCGAATATGCTCGTGCAGTCTCCTCCCTGTGTTCAGTGCCACGCAGTTGGCGCATCCGTTGAGGAGTACCGTATACAGTGGACCACTGGTGAGATCAGTTTGCTTCTGTGAGACCACCCAATTAAAGAGGGTCATTGGGTCCTGCAACTGAGGCGGAAATGGCTTGCAAAAGGCCATCGCTAGTTGTGCACAGTCCAATTTGTTGGGCAGGAAGGGCAGGACACCACTGACTATCTTGTGCAGCAGCAATCGAGCTGTTGAAACGTCTGAGGCCTTTCCGCATGCGTGGGTGATAACTCCAAAACATCTTGCTGTTGGAGCAACCCCTTTTGGGCAGGTTGAATGTTCTCAGAGAGCATCCAGTCAAAGAGCACCATAGCGTCCTTCAGCTGAGGTGGTGAAGCCCCACAGAGGGATTGCATAAGCTGAGTGCAATCTATCTCATTGGGAGTGAAAGGAAACTCTGCCTCAATCATGTTGTCAAATAAGGAGAGGGCTGATGAGAGATCCCCACAAAGGCAGCAGGCCTTGAGCAGGGCGCCAATGAGCTTCACATCAGGTGAGACATTTGCCTTGAGAAGGTGGTTAAACACTCCCCAGACTGTCTCCAGCTCATGTGTGGTCTTGCCTTCTTTGCACCATCCCAGGGCAGAGAAGAGAGCTGTCGCCCCAATTGGATGGGGAGTGTGCTCAAACGCTTGGCGTGCCTCCTCGATGCGCCCTTCCTTGCACAGAGCTACCACAGCCCACGGGGAGTTTGATGAGGGATGTGTGGGAGTAACCTGAATGTTTACACGAGCCAAGGATCTGGAGGCTCCAGACCACCTTTTTTGAGGAGGCGTGGCTTGCCTGAACTCTGCTTTTGGCTGGAGGAGAATGGCAGCAGTGGATCTACATGAGTCACCTTTGAGGCACTCCAGAAATGTGAAGATACCAAAGTGTGCTTAGGTTGGCCCCGGTAACATGCCCTCAGAAAGGGGAAGCATGACATTGATGACCTTGATGGTCTTAGTTTCTTTTAAAGACTTAAAAAATAAAATCAAGGAGGCAAGCATTGTAACCCCTGTAATTTAGTTTTGTTAACAACACCATTAAAGGGCCATCAGCCAAGCCTGTTGCAGAAGCATCAAGAAAAAAAGCATGAAGAAGGAATGAGAGAGCTCAAAAGCAAAGAAAGGGCTGAGGACCAGGGGGTCTTTTGGACTTTATGGCCAGTTTGTTGTTTAGGAGTGCATGGCGTCAAGTCGGGCAAGTGCTTCAGCAGTGAGCGTTGGGGCACCACCAGCACCACCAGCAGCAGATATGGAGGTCGCTGACTTGGGCCTATAAGCAGAAGGCGTCTCACTCAAGAGCGTCGTCGTCGCCCACTTGGGATACACCCTATGAGAAGAGAGAGCAATGTATGGTTAACCATATAAGCTTTGGTTTGGGTGTGAGATTGCTTGTTATTGCTAAAGAGCTTAGAATACAGCACAAAGTGATAAGTATATGTGTGTGTTCGTTACTTACCTCTTATAAAGGTTCATACACACAGTGTCGTGGCCTGCTATTTTGCCATCAAAGCGGCACTTCATCAGTCCGTGTGTGCCAAGAGGCTCCTTAATGTGACCCGTCCTTCCATACTTTGTCCACACCTCCACAGGGCTAAACCACCGAATGTCCTCTGTGTGTGTGTGAGAGAGAGAGAGAGAGAGCAGAAGAAGACATCATGTTAATACAAGTGCGCTCAGCATTTGAAGACAACGGTTGGTCATCAGTGGTGACTTACCAGGGTGGTAGAACATGTGTTTGATGACAGCGCCTTTCTTGTGTATCTTGTAGGGTAAGCCTGTCAGAACAATTTTCTTAAGCACAACTCTGTCAGGATCGACAGAGAAAAGTGAGCCCATGGCAACAAGTTTGAGGGAATGCAAAGGTTTCAAAGCTGATTCCTGCCCAAAGGTCTCCTCTAATTCCTGTATATCAAAGAGAAAAAGGGAAGAATGAGGCTCAAGTCTCTAATGATGTCTTCGCTGTCTCTGCTCTAGGTGGTACCTTGAACATGAGGACTGGGGCGGGAGGGAACGCAATGGGGGCGTAGATGCTGGCAATAGAGTTTCTACCAGGCTGGAAGAACCTTTCAAACTTGAACTTATCACAACCAATAGTATTCTGTGAATAAATAGGCCTCGCTCTATATCGCCGGAATCCGCACTGCACTACCACTTCCTCCTGCATTCACACATGGAGAAAGAGAATAAGAACATATATTATAGACTCAAATGTGGTGCAGGTCAAGTGAGGTACCTTTGACTTGAGAGGTTCTGTGAAGTTGGGCACCCTCTGCATCGCAAAGTGAACTACTGACATTTTGTGTTCATGCTTGAACAGACCACTGACCACAAATGGACGAGCAGGATTGATAAAATCTGTGATAAAGTTACATTTTGAGTAAGACAGACGATAGAAAAGGCAGAGTTACGACAATTGTGAACTCAATTGAGTTTGACGTAAAAAAGATTGATTGGTGCTTACCGCCAAGTGCCTGGGGGACGTTATTGATACAGAGAGTCACATATGTTCCAGTCTAAATAAAGGAAGAAATTAGAAAATAAATCGTCACTTAGTATCTCTTCCATCTCATCAATGAAAGGCGAAAAATTACCACAACACCATCATGCTCCTCAAGGACACGCTTGATGGTCCTCTGCACATTTTTAAATTGGAAAATGCGTGCATAGTCCAATGGCAAGCTCTCTTTGGGGTCCCAAGGAGTGTTGCGGAAACTCTTTAAACCACGGAACCTGTTATCAGTTTGGGTGAAGGATTCATGTTAGTGTGTGCTTTGCTTCACCAGGAATAATTCAATTGTAGATATGGCAGGAGAGTTTACTTTTGAAAGCGAACTTTCGCCTTTACGTGTGAAGGTGTTTGCACTTCGTCTGGCCACTTAATGTCTTCAGAACTTTCCTGCTGCAACCTCTGTCGTTCCCTTTATTGAATGTAAAAATGTAAGAATGAAACCAAAAGACCACCACAAGAAGAAGAGGGGGTGAGATAAAAAAGGAATCGTACTGTTCTGCTGCGTCCATGTCTACTTCCTCCATTTCGTCTCCTGCGACTGAAAAATCTTCCAGTTCCTCTAGTTCTTCCTCTTCTTCCACATCATCCCCATCAATTTCTTTTCCCCGTTCTTCTTCTTCTTTATCTTCGGCGTCCATATCATCTCCCTCCTCTTCATCGCACTCTTCCCATCCATCATCATCATCATCAGAGTCGAGAATCCACGCAGCTTGGTATTCAGATGTACCCTTGGGGACTTTTTTCCTTCTCTTTTTTGCACTCACTGTTGGAACAACAGTAAGTATAAATGTTGCATTAAACGCAAAAAGTGAAGTCAAGAAAGACCTTCGGCTAAATTGAGCTCGGCTTCATCCTCAGGTGAAATATTTTGTTCATTTTCCATTACATCCGGGATAATTTCAGTTTGCAACGATTCCTAGGAATATTATGTAAGAAATGTAAAAAAGAGAGAAGAGAAGAGAAGAGAAGTAATATGCACCTGTTTTGAGGGATCAGCTACTTCCAAAATTTGTGCCTGCTGGACAGGTTCGGACACATCTTCCATATCACCATTCTTTGTGTTTTCCTTAGGCACGCGAGCGTTAAAAGGACGGGGATCAGGGGTACCCTCAATCTATTATAACAAACAGAGACAATTGAAACTCTATCTTACATGTCACATATAAAGGACAAAGCAAAGGCTTTAAACATACCTGAGACATCTGAAAATCGCCGAAATCTGGGATATGCACTAGATCGTTAACAGAAAGAGACCCTCCTCTTAAGTATCCAGAGACCTTTAGAGTACCCACTGGAATGGGAGTTGCAGGGCATGAAGGACTTGAAGAAGATGTAGGAGATGGTGTGACAGTTCCAGTTGGCGCAAAGGAAAGAGATTCAACAAGAAGGTAGGGCCTTCTCTCTCTCCAAAGCAGTTGTTTGATTCTAAGATTAGAGAGGTAGCGCATAACCTGTGTACTATCCTGTATTGATAGGAAGAAATTATAGATCAATAAAACGGGTTCGTTAGGAGAGTAATAATAAACTTCTTAATACCTCGTCAGTGTCAATTGGGAGGAGCCTGTCATCAGCAAAGTGGAATTTGATAAATTCTTTGAGGTCCTTTTTCACCTGGGATTTATTTTTCTGAGGAATGGCTGGTAAACCCTAATGACCAAAAAAGGGAAATTGTCATAAGAGAAGAAAATAAATGTGTGTCATCCACGTTATGAATTACCTGGACAGCGACAAGAATGGAAGGCATCCCCTGTGATTTGATCATTGAGATAAGTGTCTCGCCCAACTGGTCGACACCATCCTGTGCTGTAACGACAAACAAAAGCACGTCGGCTGTCTTTGCCATATCAAGGACGACTTCAGGCTCTCTGCCCACCTCGAAAATGGTCATGCGCTGCTTGAACCCAGGAAAACTGTATATAAAAGCATAAGAGATTTACAAAAGATTAGAGAAAAATGAAGCAGAATAAATTAGGATACTAAAATGTGAGTTAGGAAAGTGTTAGGTCATACTTGAGTGTGACAGGTCCCGTCCTCTCGCTGTCAACAGGTGTACAGCTGTGCTGAGTGAGCAGTTGGCGCGCTGCACGCAAGTTGACATTGGCGCTCAATGAAATCAAGCCCTATTTGAGTTCATACAAAAACATTGAGTTAACTGGGATCAAACAGAACACACAACAGAACAAGCAGAGAACAGAGAATCATAAAGAATGCAAGCGAGGGAATTCTCTTTGCACTGTTTTACGACGCAACTGCCAAAGGCATGTGCAGGGCGAATAACTTACAACAATCTTGGGCGGGCCAGCGTTGGTTCCAAGCTTTTTGCTGAAGAGAACCTCCTGTTTCTTTTGCATACTTCTGATGTGTGCAAGTTTCTTTCTATTTTCTCTGCTGTTGCCTCCAATGGCCTTCACAGATGCACGAGTAGGCTTCTCTGGCAAACTCACCTTGCCTGAGATCAAATAAATAAATCGTGAGAAAGGATTAAAGATACTGAGCAAAGAATTGGATCACACAAAGGAGATGATTTAATCTGAAAAATCTCAGAAGAGAACAGATTTGGGAGAATTTAGCATAGAAAGGGACCGCGGAGTAATTTTCATACTCCTTAGAGGCCAAAAATGGATTTGCAAAGGAGTGAATTGAATGCAATGCAAACTCTTCCAAGGTTGAAATCAAGGGGTGGGAGAAATTTATAAGAAGGTAAAGGCAACCTTTGGTCTTTCGTCGTATCTCGCCCTTGCTTGAATGCTTCCCAGACTTAAAATGTTTGTTCTGCTGCTTCAGGGGTCCAGCCCTGTGTATGGTCGCCATCTTGGGGTATCAGATGTGAATGGGGGGAGGGAGAAGAAGACAAAAAGAAAAAAAAATTGAGAGCGAAAAGAGGAATGGAGGAATGGAGGAATGGAGGAAAGGAGGAAGAGGAATGGAGGAAGAGGAATGGAGGAAGAGGAATGGAGGAAGAGGAATGGAGGAAG
>CDFI01105967.1:0-13072 GCA_000826405.1 Acanthamoeba divionensis | reverse complement strand
TCACACACCACACCACACAAAATCATTCAAACTGTGTGTGTGGGTGGGCCGAATGGTAATGAAGAGAGCAGAGAGAGAGCAGAGAGATAGTGTTGTGAGCCCGTGGTTATATAATAATAATAATAATTATAATTATTATTATTATTCGATTGAATTTATTTGAAGAGGAAGATCTCATATTTGAGGTCTGTGATGGAATAAAGAAAGAGAGCGGGCACAGAGTCAGTAGCTGCTTGATGGTTGTTGTGGTTGGCCAGGAATTCACGCAACTGCGCAATGGCATCGCGAAAGCGCGGATACTTCTGCAGTGGCTGGTGAAGTGAAGTGCCGCCCGCTGCCACCACCTCCTTCACCACCTGATGGGGCACCTCCAACGCCACCACCTATTCGAACACACCACACCACACAATAAGATCAATGTGTTGCTCGATCGAGTCGATCGAGTTGATTGAAAAGAAAGAGCTGCTCGCTCACCTTGACACGAGAAGTATTAAACAGAGAAGCCATTTTTCCAATGACCTTGGTGGCATCTACCACTATCTGTTTCTTACGCCTGCTTGGCAGATTCTCATTCAGTATGATCACATCCAAAGCGCCATGCCCATGCCCAACTTGTGTTGTGTTGTGTGTTTGTGTGTTGGATTGATAAAATCAGCAAATATGTCTTGAGTTAGGTTTTGCCGAGCACTAAGTGATGGTCACGTTACACTGTATCTTGGAGGTCCCGTGGCCACCTTTCTGCTGAGAAATTGAGTTACCAGAAGAACGTGGTATAATGGCTGGTGTGAGAGGCATTTCTGCAGCTGCATCAGCTAGTGGCAAACCCATTCCTGCGCCGACACCCATAGATCCCTTTACATTCATCCCTCCCCCTGCCACAGATCGTAGTGCCAAAGCTAAATACTCCACTACATCTTTACTGTGCAGCTTCATCACAAAACATGAATTAGATGGTGGGGGGTGTGGGGTGTGTGTCAGAGAGCAGAGAGATACCTCTATTTCTGTTCTATTTTCTACATCCCGCACCTTGACCATGCGGTTCTTATCAAATCTTTCCTTCAACACCACCATCCATCTTACGCCTGAATTAAATATTATCCTTACTCAGCTGCTGAAGAGAAGAATTAGAATCAAAAATAGGGAGAGCGTGCCTGCTTGTTTGCAGAACAAGAAAATCTCCTCCAGAGAGCGTCTGAGTCCGCCACCACCACCGAACGTGCCGCCACCTGCTCCGCCCATTGCTCCGTCCATATACTCCGCCTGGCAAAGAAAAACAATTAAAATCTTTGGCACATCTCACAGAAATTATTATGGAGGAAAAGTAATTCCCCTTGTGGAGGGTTGTCAGCTACCTTTATGCCTTTGGCCCACAGCTCCATACACATTTGAAGACATTCCTCTATGGCTGCTCTACCTAGATAGCACACGTACACTTCCGTCTCGCAATTACGTAGTTTATTACCTTCCGTCTTTGCTTTTCGCTGCTCGTAAGAGATGAAGCTGCTCACCAACTTTGCAATAGCAATATTGACTCCCACTTTGAGTACAGTGGCGTTAACAACCAAAATAACAGTAGGTCAAAACAGAGCGAGGAATGAGTACCTGCAGAAGCGGTGGTTGTAGTGGAGTTTGGAGGTTGAAATCGGGCCACCAGTCTATCATAACGCCCTCCTGCAGCAATAATCTACACACACGAATCGTGTTATATGCTGCACTTGCTTCTACTTACCTCTTTATTTCTCCTCTAAATCATGTAAGACCGTGCCATAGATACCTCATTTTGCTCTTGCAGCACAGCCTGAAAGATCATGCCATCATAGTAAGAGTAGTTGTACACAAGACCGACGTCGAGAGACACCTTGTCTAGAATACCAAATGTCTTGAGAAAGCGCATAGTCTTCCTGAGTTCATCGATCCCCTCCAAGCCTTGGCGATTGTTTTCGAAGTAGCGGCCAAGTTTCTTCAAAGCGGCATCTACATCACCTAGAAAACCAAGGAGCAGTTTTAAACGGTCAGCAAATTAGAACTTGAATATATAAATCCAAGCTGGAAGGGCTCTTTGTGCCTTGTACAGATAGGAATTGACCAAGCATATCAACAGCTTTTGTGGTTATTCCCTCAATTTTGGATAAAAACTTGCTGATTGTGGCCCATAGTTTTGATTCTGCCTTCACACCTGAAGTAGATTTTAGCACTTCAAAGCAGTTTCACCAAATACACAAGCTGGAAGAAATCATGACATACCAGCATTGACCGACGTCAACTTTGAATCCGTGTGTGCCGTACTGCCATATATAGGAGTTCCTGGACGAAAACCAGATGGCCGGTGTGCACGTTTGCGTTTCCATAACTGCTCTATCACTTGGCACACCTTACTACGGCTTTTCTGTGGTATGTCACAGATGTCCAATGTAGCAGTCAAGATTTTGTGGTGGTTTATCTGTCACAAGCACATCAGTAGGGTGATAAATATAAGAGATCGTTATTTAATTGTTGTGTGGGAGAGAATGTAAACCTTAATGTGGTACGGCCCAATATGTTTCTGGAATTCGTCCAGTACTTCAGTTAATACCTTAATTACCTCAGCATCATGCACCTTAATAACCAGAGTAAACAAATAGAGTAAATACTTTTTTTTATGTCCAGAAGGAAATCAAGGGTTTTCATGTACTTGGCGAGATGAAACAGGCCCAATGATGTCAAAATCACACTCATAGAGCTCTCTTGGCTGGCCTCCAGCAGGATTTTTTCTGTTATCAACACCATTATTCAATACAGGCATGAACAGAGTTGTTGGGTAACACATTACCTGTACACACGAGCTATGTTGTAGCGACGAAGCGAAGCCACATCCTTATGAGCTGCGTAACGGGCAAAGGGGAGCGTAAGGTCATAAGGCAACACCACTACTGAACCGCTGTCATCCATCAAACCGGCCACGTTGCTGGCCTCTCCCAAGACCTCACTCTTTGTGAATGTGTGAAATAATGCCATGAAAAGGGCTAATAATGTTTTGTTAGGATTACCTTTGGCAAGAGGAGAGGGGTTTCTAGTAATATTGCGCCGTGTCTTTTAAATATAGATGATACTCGGCTGAATACTTCTTCGCGCAAAAGCAGCTCAGAGGTGCTGTAGGGCTTATTTGTCTGTCACAAAACAATCAATTGATAGAATAAAGTTAATATGTGTTTGGTAAGTATAACCCTAGATTTGATGATCACTGAGTACAGTAGCTCAGAGAGAGAGAGAGAGAGAGATGAGAGAGAGAGAGAGAGAGGTTGCAAATCTTACAGAGTGAGAGTCATAAGTGTAGTCAAGGTGCTCATCAGGGACGAGCGAAAAGAGCTTTTCTATAAGAAGTGAGAAGATAGTAGTTCCTGGAATAGTTATGGTACGCAGCGCCTCTTTTAATATTTCTTCTTCCTGCCATGTGGACCAATTAGGGGAAACAGCCACAATGCAGGCATAGAATCATATAGGATTAAACAGAGGCATTACGAGGCTGGGGGGCAAGAGGTCGCTCTTGAGTAGTTCCATAGTTGTGGGTCGGTTGTTAGGATCCTCTTCAAGGAGCCAACGAATTAACTCTGCTTCAGTGGGCTGTTCGTTTTCAAAGCCAGATGGAAACTTCATCTCATTCCGTAAGCTGGTCAACACCTGGTGATGGCCCCGCCAACAGTCAAATGATATGATCAATCAACATGCAGCTATGTCTGAAGGTTCAACAAGAATTATAGATTGATAGAGAAAGAGAGCATACAGAGGTGGGATGGAAAGCGGAGTGAATTGCTTACTTCAGCGCGTTCCATGCCTGTGGAAAAAGGGTGGCACATTTCGAAGAGAATGATGCCCAGGGAATATAGATCCACCTTTTGGTCGTAGTGCATGCCTGCCTGAAACTGCTCCGGAGAACAGTAGAAAGGCGTTCCTACCTGCAGCATCAAACATAAAGGTCTGAATTTAGCTGGAAAGCATAAAACAAGTAAATTCAAAAAATCATCCGTACTCCGATTGTGAGGCTCTCGTGAAGTGAAGAGGCTGAGGTGGCTGAAGAGGCGGAGAGGTTGTTGTATTGCTGTACATCCTTTTTGCTCACTCTACCCGATCCAGTAGTAGCAAGTCCAAAGTCTCCTATCTGATAGCACCGAATGCATTTATATAACGATAATTTACGGAGTGCCACATGAAGTTATGGAGTGCGAGTACCTTCACGTCTCCATTGGAATCGAGGAAGACATTCATGGGTTTCAAGTCTCTGTGTATAATACCTGAAGAAATAGGTTAACAAGTATTTCATTATTTCCACTGATTATGCTATGCACATGACACGTGCATGTGACGTGCCTTGAAGGTGAATGTGATTGAGGCCTTCCAGTATCTGTCGGAAAAGGCGCCACCTCTCCTCATCAGAGAGGCCTTTGTCGATTGCCTACAATAATAGACGACAATCCAAGAGGCCTTGCCGGTAAGTAATGAAAGCTTGAAGTAATGAAAGGTAAAAGAATAGAAAACCGTACTGTACGTAGGGTGTCACCAGGACAGTATTCCATTTGTATATACAAGGTTAGTGGCTGTGAGCCTGTACGTTGTGAGCCTGCCTTATTTATAATCTTTGATTGCTCATCATCGTCTTCTTCTTCTTCTTCTTCTTCTTCAATATCCTCACCATCCTATTAAAGCCATTATAATTAATTATGCATTTCCAACTTCCTTTCTCTTGTCCTATCTTCTCCCTCAATTTCTTAAGCGGATAAAAATTGGAGACCTGATTCTGTTGGTCGCTGTTGTCATGCAAGAAGAAGTCATCACCATCGTCATCACTATACTCAGTGCACGCGTTTTTTTCATAATCGTTGTCTTCGTAGTCTTCGTCGCTGAGGTACTGCTTGCCTTTTTCTTTGTTATTTAAAGGTATCATTTTATTTTCTCCTTCTGGACGTGTTTCGAACGACGTCGTGAAGAAAGAGAGAGAGAAAAAATTGGTTAATACTATAGATACATTTGATCTTATATCCGCTGCCTCTCCTGAAATAAGCCAATACCTAATCTCATGCCAAATTCGGAGTTGAAGGAAGAAATGGAACTACTTAGCCAGTCTTCCTGATCTTCATCACCATTTTCGTCGTCCGAGTTAAGCTCCATACCACCATCTGTCCACATTGTTCATAAATTGCGTCAGAGATCTTGTTTTGTGGTGGCTATTTGCTAAAAACTCAGCGCTCTCTGCTCTCACTCACCCACACACCACGCCATACAATAGTCTGTGCACCTTTTGGTCTCTTATATTGCTTACCAATTCCTTCTGTCCAGGCCTGATAATAACGCACCACGTACTGATGGTTAAGCCGAGAGAGTGTTGTCACTTCACGCAATACCTTTTGGTTCAATGCCCCATCGCTAGGATCCAAACGTATTTTTTTCACGGCATATAGCCTTCCATCCAAAATATTTCTTACCTACATAGAATATAAGGCCACATACTATGCAACTTACAATCTGGTTGTAAATGAGTACCTTAACAACAGATCCAAATCCTCCTCTGCCAAGTTCCTCAATCTCTATGAAGTCAGCCTTGTAGCGCGATGTAGCACCTCCCAACGACTCATTGCTAGACGTCAGCTGGAGATTTGGAACGGAAGAAATGAGTTCAAATTATTAAATAGTACTCTGTTTTGCATTGCAAGATGCTTCTTAGAAGAAACAGACGTACTGAGGAATGTGCAGACAAATCAAGGTCCTGGGGCCTACGCATGGCGGGAGTGATGGAGGAAGGTGGGCTACCAGGCAGATACCATGGATTGGCAGTGCTAACATCAACTACAAATGAATGCTGCAGTAGCTTGTTCACTCCTGGCCTTCCATGCCTTTCCAAATTGTTAATATTTAGAAATCAAAACAAGCTTGTGCTACATGATGCATTGTTAGTGAGTGCTTTTTACCTTTTCAAGCAGAGGCCCAGAAAATCCTTGGCATTACGAGGCAAGAAGTCAGGAATGCTGCTCGGAGGAGAGTCGATGCTATTACTGTCACCCTCTGAAGCGCCTTTAGCCATCTGCAAAACTGCACAGCCCAGGCTATAGATATCATCCTCCCTGGAGAATAGCCAACGAATAATCAATGCCAAAAACCAGGTTAGTGTTGCAATATATATATATATATCTTGTAATTTAATACGAGAGGATGACCAGTACTTGCGCGGGTTGACCACTTTGGTTGAGTTCAACAGACCTAGAAGAAAGTTCTGTAAATGTAAGCAGAGAAGCGATGTAACAGAAGAGATGTCTGAAACAACAAACCTTTAATTTTTGCATTGGTGCAGCCAAAATCAGAAAGCTTAATGTTGCCCTTGTGATCTAACAACATGTTGGAGCATTTGATATCTCCATGAGCTGTGTTGTGACTATGCAAGTACTTCAGCCCTGTAACAAGAGCAGTTGATTGTGTGTGTGTGTGTGTGTGTGTGTGTGTGTGTGTGTTAAAAAGGAACTGCAGCAGATTCCATTAAGGAAAATAGGTACCCTCCAATATTTGTCTTGTGTATTTCCTCAATATTGTCTCCGTGAGACCCCCATTGTCCTCTATATATCGCGCCATCGAGGAGGCCCCAGCCACAAATCTGAGCACAAAACAAATAATTGTTGGTAACTTAATCGCGGAAGGAAATTTCTTCGGAACATGGAACTCACTCATAAAAAATCCTGAGAATGTGCCCCTCTTGCTCAGTTCCGAGGTAGCTGACGATGTGAGGGTGCTGCAATGCCTTAAGAGAATCGATTTCAGCCACCACAGTATCCATCTGAAAAAGAAGATGAGTTAAAATTAACTGTATTCATGTTAATTCTTGCTATTGATTTGGCTGAAATGCTTTGTACGGCTTTTAGAGGTTCGTTCAAGGAAGTAAAGTCGATTTCTTTGACAGCCATGAGCTTACGGGTGTGAAGGTTCATCGCCAGGACGACTTGACCAAAGGTGCCTCGCCCAATCACACTTCGCTGCTTCCAGCGAATGCCAATCTTCTCTCCTATTGCAATAAAACTTGAGATATTGTATATGAGGAAGGAGAAGAAGATGAGAAGCACGCACCTTTTTTCTGTTCTTCCTTTCTCTCCTCTTTCACTTTGTTGACCGCTTCCTTTCCTTTGCCTTCACCTTCCTTTTCCTTCTCTCTGCCCTTTACTAATGTATACAGGTGGTCAGAGGAGATTTCATCTTCATCCGCATCATCTACAGGCACCAGCCAGTCGTTCTCTCCCATTCCTCTCCTCTTTTTAAGGGCTTGTTCCTTGCGCTGAAATTCCTCTCTGTGATATCCATAAGCTTATTAGCTGAAAGGTTGATCCAATATCCAAGAGGAAAAAGAATTGATGATAGGCAAAATAACCTGATCTTTCTTTCCAGTTTAGCCTCCTCTATTCTCTTCTTTTCATACTCCTGCTGAGTGAGGCGCCTATGTTCCTTTTCTTGGGCCTCAAACTCTTCTTGCTTACGATGCAGCATTTCATCATAGAAAGAAAGGGGTCTATGGTTGTGTTGCAGGAGATGGTCTGCCACTACTTCAGTTAACTCATAAACCATCTCCCTTCCTACCAATTTGCTTGCCTAATGGTGATTGAGGGTAAGAGGAAGAATAGACCCATGTAGCAAGATTTATATAAAACGGCAGCATGGGGTACATGATGTTGGAGCTTGTTTTGAAGCTCTGCTAGATTGTCATCAGAGAGGCCCTCAATTTTTTCTAGCTCAATCACTGGCTGGATCCTGGGATAGCCTCTTGTAAACCTGTGTACACCACACCACAAATCAAACATAAAGTTAGCAGCCACAAAAGGTCTCTTCCCAAACAGGAAGGCGGGGGGGGGGACCTAATGATGAGCCACACAGCTGCATAAACCTCCTGCACTTGTCCAGGGGGTGGAGTGAGTCGCAGCATGAATTGAGGTGGTTGTGTGGCCCATGTGGGCGCTAGCTCCTTGAAATCGTCCTACATCAACAAACAAACCAGTGATTTAGTTTCGGCCAAAGATCAAACGTAATCAGTGAAAGTACTCGAGCATTGCAACCCCAAATATGGCCTGCATGGCCTGCATCTCTTGTAACTGCTGTTCTCTGTTGTCATTTTGTTCCATCAAAAAAACACAACTGCACAGAAACCAACAAGTGTGACCAGAATTTGCCAAAAAGGTCAGCCAGACCCTATCTGTTGGTGTGCACGATTATTGGTCGTATTGTGGTTGCTTAGTGCCACAATTGTCTACACAATATTTTTTAATTAATTTCCTCGAACTGATTCCTGGCGCGTGTCCAATGATGAAATCTGAGGGAAGGTTCAACAGATGCAAAGGCGAAAACAAACTAAAGCACCCCCTACACACACCTTGAATTTACTGCACATGTGGGGGAATGCCTTTTATCACATCCCTTTGGATTCACACCTCATTTTTTACAATCTCCTCCTACAATGTCTGATTTGGACGCTGAACCTCAGATTGATGATGTCTCCTACCAAACCTTCTCTACCACACTGGGAATCAATGCCATAGTGGGGCTTGTGTGCTTCCTTGTCTTCTGCGTGGTGCGGCCCATAGCTGGTCTGAAGAAGTTCTTTGCGCCCATCTGCTTCGTCAAGGCAGACAGCCAGCTGCAGCAACAGCTCCTATTTGAACGTCATGGGAGATACTTGAGCGAGACTGAATGCTATCCGTTCCATAGGTGTGATAAGTGAGGCAGGGAGAGGAGAGTGGCCTTGAGAGCCAACGCTTGTGAGAGCAGAGAGCAGAGAGAATGTAGCAATCATCATGTGGAACCAGAAGAGAAGGAACATTCTTTTAATGCTCTTATTTCTTCTTCACTTACTATATAAGGGGATTTTTCGCATGGATCTTTCCTACATTGAGGTAACTCTCATCTCTCTCTCTCTCTCTCTCTCTCTCTCTCGAGGCCTAATGAGTGGAGATGTTTAAACAGGTACTCAGATGAAAAGCTTGCAGTGACGCATGGCCTCGATGCTGTGATCTATTTCCGTCTTCTGAGGCTTGCCCTCCTCGCTGTACTGCACCTTCCCATCATCACGAATGACTATAAACTCATGGGTTAAATCTCTTCTCTTTTCGACAGTGCCTACTAATGAGCATACTGGGCTTGCCCGTTCTTCTTCCCATCAATGCAACTGTAAGTAGTGGGTATTGTCTTGTTTGAAAAATGAGAATTTTTTTCCTCTTATCTCCTAGTGACCATGCACTTATGCGCAGGGAGGTGGAAGTAGGGCTAGTGGAATTGGCATACTGACAATGGGAAACGTGCAGCCTGGCGACATACGTATCATTGCTCATCTTGCATTCACTGTCTTTTACTCCATGATTGCTTGGCTTGCTATCTACAGAGGTTACAAGAAGTACTATGAGGACCGACTGATATATCTCAACAAAAACGAGGTAAGAGGGCTCCGAAAGAATCAAAATAATGTTTGAAGTTCTTAATAGTGTATCTTCAGGCCAGAAGCTATACGATCATGGTTGAGGAGATACCACAGCACATGCAAAACAAGGCTCTGCTCAGAAAATGGTTTCTCACCTCAACATCCAATTGCACACACACAGAGAGAGAGAGAGAGAGCAGAGAGAAAAAAGTTCTTTCACCAACAAGGTTTATTGCAAGGTTTGAAGACCATTACCCTTTTCGGGTGATAGACGTACAGATACCGTATGATGGCCGCCTTTTACGAGCTTTGTTGGCAGAGAAGAAGAGATGCGTATTTTTATTGGAGGCCGCCCAAGAAGCTGCTGTCTGTAACGGCCAACGACCAACTACGCACATGGGCAGTCATCGCCTTCTGTCTGGGTGTGTGGGCAAACGAGTAATACTCTTCCCTCTTTTGCTTAGTGTTTAATATGTGTTGGAAAAAAAACCGGTTTTCCTTGTGTTACGATTATTTACTTTAGGTAGACAAGATCAACCTTTATAAGGATAGGCTGCAGCACTTGGAAAGTCAGATTGCATACTTGCAGGAAAATCCTGAAAACGAAATGAAAACGACAGCAGTAGGCTTTGTCACTTTTGATTCAATGTTTCCTGCTCGCATTCCGGCGATACACACACTAAGAGACCCCTCCAAACTAATGTGAGTTAGCTGCTAGTCAGAGTTAAACAAAATCAGCACGACACTTAAACTCTGACTTCTGTTCAATCATTACAGTGTAACTCCAGCAGTTGAACCAAATGCAGTTTGTTGGGAAAAACTTCATACAAGCAAACAGTCAATTCTTCTTCGAGGCATTATGATAGGAATTGCCATTTTCTTTTTCATATTTTTCTGGTCTGTCCCTGTTTTGTTTGTTGCAGGACTGGCCAACATTGAGAACTTATCCAAGTTACAAGGGCTATCTTGGCTTAAGAAAATCTCGGAATTGAGCCCGTTTTTGGTTGGACTCATACAGGGCTTCTTACCTTCCTTGCTGCTCTTTGTTTATGGAAATATTGTGGTAGACATTCTGAGGAAGATGATTAATTTCTGTGGATTAAGAGACAAACCTACACGAGAGAGGATGGTGATGCAGACCTATTGGGCCTATCTCCTCTTCAACAACCTGTTAGTATCGGCAGTTGGAGGTTTGAACTCTTCTCATAATTATTAAAATATTTCTTGCTTGACCATTGCATTTCTTTAGGTGCTGTGTTCAAAGTACTGCGTGCGCTGATTGACAGACCTACAGGCATAGTGGACTTGTTGGCTTCTTCTCTCCCGCAGCAGTCAATTTTCTTCATAAATTATATGCTTGTTGCAGGCACCTACTTCCCCTCTTGCCCTTCCTCTCTCACTTAGAGTTTAATCTTCGTGGTTAATATTCTCTGGTGGGCGACTCAGGCCTTGGTCGGGCGCCTCTAAAATTATTGCGCGTTTTTGGATTTATCAAACAGTATGGGAAACTTTTTATCTTGTGGGTTATGGGCAGAACGAAGCATGAGGTTGCTGTTCTTTCAATTAACCTTATTTACAAACTGAATTGCAAATAACACGTGTCACGCATATCTTTTCAGCGTGAAGATCTGCGAAGGTCTGTTCAGTTTGACTATGCTGACCAGGTGGGTGGAGATATGATCATTTTTGCAGTGGTTCTCACTTTCAGTGTCATGGCGCCCCTTGTTACTTTCTTTGGATTGATTTACTTTGCCCTTGTGTATTTGGGTACTTTTTACTTTACCACCACACTCACCTTTCCTTTTCAATATAAGCGTGATAGGCACAATTCTCATCGATTAATACAATTACTACCAACAAGCCCACAGATACAATATTATTCATGTCTATACCACCGAGTGGCATTCAGGAGGCGCACTCTGGCGGAGCATCTTTCATCAGCTAATGGCTTCGGTGCTAATATTCCAACTCAATATGGTTGGGGTGCTGAGTGCCAAGGGCTATGGCGGTAAGTGGTAACCCAGATAACTCCAACTCATGTGTTGCTGTTTAACTTTTCTTATTCTTGTGGGGTCACTGACACATTCATTTCCTCTCTCCATTTCCGAACAAAGCCGGAGGGGCTCTGTTTCTCCTCCCAATCTTTACAGTGACCATGTGGATCTTCCTTCACAAACGGTACGACTGCTGGTGATTGTTGATTGGTTGTATGTGTAACACCAAATTGTAACGCCATTGCAGATACGCAGGGGTGAGCACCTATGGGCCAATAGAGAACGTCAACCGAGCTGATGAGCTTACTCTCGAGGTCAGTTCCAAACACCCAATTTCTCTCTCTCTCTCTCTCTCGTGTGTGTGTGTGTGTGGTATTGGTTTCTCATACTTCGCATCTGCCTCTGCAGCAGCTGACGGGGCAGTACGTGCAGCCAGAGATGCGGCCTTCCCTCGTCCCATGGGAGTCCGAACACCATGAGCCAGCTCTTTCACTCTTTTTGCAGGACGACGAGGAGGTCCTAGGGAGGTCAGGACATCCACCGGCTGACTCTCTGCGCAGCACAATAGTAGACAGCCTTGGTGATTTCTAGGTTCTTCTCTTTTTTATATATTATTATTATTATTCAAATAAATAAATAAAACTTGCAAGCCAAACACAAAACCATTGAGTGCAGCAATGAATCCATTTCAGTTTGGATTTGTACATATTTTTTGTCTCTGCAGTAGGCAAAGGGGTTATTTGTGGAAGGATTCATCGTCGTCTTTGGGGTAGTGATGGTGGGTGATGTGGTAGAGATGGGGGAGGATCTGGTTGCGGTTCTGTATGAGTGCAATGATTATGACAATGAGGCAAATGATCACCGCCGCGCTTCCTGCTATGCCGATGAGCATGCCCACAAAGGGTGTACCACTGATCAAGCCACGATAGGTACGTATCGGCACAGTTGCTGCCGCCTGAACATACACGAGACCTGCCATCCCCTCCAACCCTGGTCCCCCGTAACCTGCTTCCACCAACCCACATTTTGAGATGTATTTAATTTGGGGGGAGGCAAAGGAATTACTAAACCTTCGCTGTAGTATGGAAAAATTCCTTCATCAGGAAAGGTTAACGTAAAAGACCACGCTATTGCACTTAAGTTCCCATTTCCTGATGAAATCAACCACTAAGAAAATGAAAAGAGTACGAAATGATGCTATTTTTTGGTACCATTTTGTCCATCACAGCCTTCTGCACAGCGAAATGCGCCATCATCAGCCACCACATTGTGAATACTGCCTTCCTCATTAATGAAGGTCACCTGATCGCCTGCTTCTATCTGCAAGAGCTTGGGGGTAAAGGTGTTGTTGGCATGAGCAATGACTACGGATGTAGCAGCTGAGGCTGTCATTGGCCCTCCGTTCTGGCCAAGCAACAGCAGGCCTGCGGAGAGAGACAAAATGTTTATATTGAGATTGGTGATAGTGTACTGTGAAAGGATGTACAAAGCAGTAGTGGAAATGAGCCACAGAGCCGTGGAATTAAGTTCCTCATCGATATCATGTGATTGTAAGGGGGTGCAGTTTCTTCTTTTGGTGGAAGTTTGTTTGGGGGGGGGTGTTGTGCTTTTAAATAATAATAATAATAATAATAATGGTCGCATTTCAAGTGTGTGTGTGTGT
>CDFI01105960.1:4558-35337 GCA_000826405.1 Acanthamoeba divionensis | reverse complement strand
AGAGAGAATTGACATGTGATCCATAAGAACGGAGTTGGTAAATGGGAGCATAGACATCAAAGACCCCTGAATTGTGTTCTAACTTACTGTCTGTAGGAGAATTCGAGCCTTCCTGAACAGAACGCAACCTCCAAGACCAACCCTAAAGAAACAAAGGAAAAGCACAAGGATAACGGACCAGCACATTCTGCCAGAGCAAGGGAAGGTGAGGACAAGCAGAAAAGCGCTGCAGGTGGACATCATAAAGATCATCAGAACAAAGAAAAAGATATTGAACGAACTGGTGGGAAAGAGAAGAAAGAAAATCAAGGAGGAGGAGGAACTCATCACAACGCTGAACACCACAGTGCTAACAGAGGAGAGGCTTCAAGCAACGGGAAACCAACTGAAAAGGTCAAACATGAGAAACAGCCTAATAGCAATCACTCAGAAACTCGCAAAGGTTCAGAGATAAAGCGTACAACCAGCCCCTCCACACATCAGACAAAAGAAGCAAGAAGCAGTGGCCACCATCATACAAAAGAGGCCAGGAGCGGCAGTCATATCAACAGCCACAATAGTAGTGGTGCCCACAGCAGCAACTCTAAGCACGACCACAAACCTTCATCAACAGCCACAACTAAAAAACAGGCTGCACGTGTCTCAGGTATTGCTCTCTTCTCTTCTTTCTTTTAGTTCATAAAGCTTACAAGTTCTTCCTGTGGGCCCTGATAATGGTGGGTGGATAGATGATGAGTTGACAGCAGACTCTTCAGATGAACAAACTGAAGATTCGTACCTAAGTGAAGATGAGGGCTCATCATCCGAAGTGGAAGAGGAGAAACCTGATACATCCAAGGTAAGTGAGGAGGCCTCACTTCTCCAATTGAAGACACAGATCATACTCATAACCACTTCTCTCTCTCTCTCTCTCATGCAGCAGAAGAGCGGAGGAAAACTTGATACATTGGCCATGGCACAGCAAATGATGAGCAGAAAGGAAAACTTATCAAAGAGAAACTCAACCACCGTACATGGAAAGTAGAAAGAAATTAGAAGGCTTATTCCATTCCTGGCTCCCCCTCACTGAGATAGCTTGTTTCTGAATTGAAATTGAATCTAATGTAACATATTGTTTATTAACAAACCTGAAACTTCAGCAAGAAACACAACAAATAAATGACAATATGACCCATTGCTAACCAATCCCTCCTATGTGCACGCATCTCAAGCACCTGGGTCACATTAGCTGCTAGAGTGCTGACTGTGAAGACATGATCTCACTGTCGTTACTCACACGCATGTAGTCCCTTCTCCAAGTCTGTTGCAATGAATTGCCAGCATTTAATATGGGTCCTTCTGAATAGGGGTCTCCTCGAGCAGCCTGTCAAATGCATGGGGTGGTGAGCTGATGATCAATATTAATAATGCACAAGGATATTGAAGATTGTAAAAATAAATAGTTGAAAGAATGAAAGTGTTGCCTTTAACAAATTCTCAGCTTCGATTTCGGCCCTTAACTCACCCTGAAGAGATAGACACAACAACATCGCTGTTAGTATCCCATTGAAACTCTTTTCTCTGTGCTGGATTACCTGAATGAACTTTGTTAGAACGTCTTCCAACGTGATTAGCCCCAGCACAGTCACGTGGTCCTTTGAATCCACAACTAAAGCCATATGACCTGAAGTCTGAAATTAGCCTCCTAACACCTTCACATACAGTAATTGAGTACGAAACTACTTACTGTGACCTCTCTGAAAGAGACTGAGCATTTTCAGGAGGGATACGTCTTCATTTACTGTCGGTATTCGATGCAACACAAGGTCACTAATAGGCACCCTATCCTGTGAAGCAGACAAAGAAAATCACTACAAGGTGAAGTGGATTGGAATAGGTTTGTCCTTAACCTTGGGAGAGAGCTTAATCAAGTTTTTAATTATCAGGATGCCTATAATATTGCTTTTGTCTCCTTTATAGATTGGCACTCTACTATAGCCATTATCTAGAACCTATGAGCAAAACTATGTGAGTATATTCACAAGAAAAATAGGGATGTTCTGATTTACTGTGTCCATAACGTTCTCATCCATGCAACTAAAATAACTGAGCATAAACACACTTTCAATCGGGGTCATGTCTTTAGCCACGGTTTTAGCTTTCAAATCTAAAACACCTGCCACGGAAACCGACATCAGACCTCACATAACAGGCAGAAAGCCTGTCCGTGTTCCTCCATGCTAACTAGTTTAATTCAGTTTTCTTACCTTGGATTATACTTGCTTCATCGGCAGAAAGCCCTTCCTCTAAGTCCTGCAAAAGGCCCATCTTTTCGCTGGGCTGATTGTCGTCTTCTGATTTAACATGCAAGCTGACTAATTCCTTTAGCTCTAATATAAGGAAAAAGAGTTGATATAATGGAGGAGCGACAATATGATCAAGGCAAGATGGTCCATTCTGTTCGTTTTTACCATTACGGCCGAAGACACCCGCTTGTGCACCTCCAAGGAGAGAGTCCAAAATGAGGCTGATAGGGTATGCTATTGGAAACAGTAACGCTATTAGCAGCCAAACAAACCTGCAATGCAACACAACAAGAAGGAAAGAGGTTGTCAAAAAGGTATGTTACAGATGAGGAAAAACACTATTTACCAGTAGAAAGTGCCTCCAATTGCGAGCCCATATTTCGTGCAAATGGCCTGGGGTATAATCCTTCAAGTAATTGGGTCAGTACTGAATGCATTCACTTACTTTCTTCCCCTCTTTTCTGATACTTACTCCCCAAAGATGATGATACAAGAAACTGCTATCACTATGCCAAGCAAAGACCCCAGTAGTTGTGATAAAAAGATGGGCAATGTTTCCATTGCGACTGCATTGGCTATTAGCAGAGTTACAAGCAACAGGTGATGTCGCTTAACTAGCCCAAATACACGGCTTGCTGCGTAGCACAGAAAGAACCTATGAGGTTATATAATAAGCTCTCTCTTCTCTCTGCTCTGAGCACACTATGGGGCATTTGTTTTACCATATTTTTGCTGCTTAGGTGTCCCACCACCGTTAATGAGAAGCTGTAAGCCCATCAAATCCATTGACATCAAACCAACTGTGAGACCAGACATTGCACCTGCTCCCCACAAAATGAAGTACAGACCAGAGTGGTAAATGTACGAAAGAGCAAGAAAGGCTCTGCTCATTGATTGCTTACCTGCAAAGCAAATCAAACCAATACAAATAGCAAGGTGCAACCATGCCTGCAGAGTATGACTTGGCATTCGGAACCAGTCGAGACCCAAGAACGAGCTATCCTGGTGCAAGCTTTGTTGGAGCGTCTCTTGAAATACAGCAGTTTCCACATATTCTTTCCCTTTACACCTCAGCTTGCCGTCTTCTAAGAGAAGACAGGACACAGTTTGTTCTGCTTCCAATGGTGCCAGTTCAGAGGAGACTCTTTCAACTGAAAGTTGAGTGGCTTGAGCAGATAGAGGAGTACTAGTCCAACACAACAATAACACAACCAGCAGACCGCCTAACTTGCATGCTGCTGAACCCATGGCCCCACAATGCTTCCAATTCTTATTACTGTTTTACTGGCCAGCAGAGAAAGAAAGCACTGATGATGGTGTTTGATGAGGGAAGGAAGAAGAAGGGATTCGCTACAGTTCTCTTCACATTGTGGGCCAAATTTAAACCATTTTAACGGTCCAATCCAAAATCAAACATATGATGATGAAACCAGAGGCCTCTGTTGTTGGTGATGAGGTACCTCAGACTGCAATTAAATGTTGTTTGATTTTTAGCTTGTTGTTGTTGTTGTTGGGATAATGTGATAATGTATATAATAGAACAAACAATTAAATTAATGATTGTTCGTTTGTGACTATGTAGCTCCAACCCAAGGCAGCATCGTTGGACCTTGGCTCGCTGGAGTTATCCAGAAGGTCAACAATGGTATGTTCCTCTTCGTTTTCGTGATGATCATGATCATGGTCATGATGATGGTGGTTTGTGTCAGGACTTGTCGTTGTGCCTCCCAAAACCGATTTGATGGATCTCATCCACACCCGCATTTCGTCTTCAGATGGTGCATAAAAGACAAATGTTCTGAGTCCCTTTTCCTTTTTCTTATGGCTCACTTGAAAACAATGTTTCTTTCCTCTTGTTCTGTCTTTCAGTACTTCACAGTTTGTAATGTCAATAACTCCCTTTGGTTGCTTTGCCTTTTTCAAGGAAGAAGAGGAAGGAATATTAATGTAATGTAAGGTAATGTAGTAATTAGAAACACAATGCATGAGAAAGAAAGAATAGAGAAACTACGTACATGTGGGCCCTTGTAATAAATCAACATACAGCCATCCAGTATAAAGTATCTCTTGCGCCATGTCTTGTGTATTTCACCCTGTGTTTATGAAGTAACATGAAGAAGAAGAAGATGAATGAAAAAGGGTGCAACAAACAAGAAATAACCACAAAGATAAACAAACAGTTTGACAGAGACAAATTATTAATATTAACAAGTACCAGTTTTGTCAGAAAGCCTGCACAAGCAGGATTTGTAAAAGAAGTTGCAGCACTGCAATGTCGCACAAACAGAAGTAAATCAATTAGTTCACAATGATAACAAATTAGTGCAGGGTGACAGAATTCTTACGTGCTTGCATAACGCTGATAGAGCTCATCTTCCTCCTTTTTTTGTGCATCCTTGCCCCCAACACTCCAAGAAAATAAATCTGAATGCATTACTTCTTCCAGCTTTCCAAAAATTTGTTCGACCTAAAAGAAATTCCACAACATGCATGTTTGTATCTTTTGTTGCATGGACGTCTTCCCCCCCCCCAACAAAAATCTGTTGAGGGATTTGGATGGTTAAGTACAGGAGCAGTCAGAGCGCTGACATCGATTGACGTGAATGTGTGGCTGCGCTTTGCAATGCCCTCGTCCTCACCGTGCTGCTGGGATTCGTGGCTATTATGTGTGGTCTCTATCTCACCACTAAAGGAAGGATTAGGTGGGGTTTGCATGGGCAGCTTGGGCCAAGAATAAGAACAGAGGGAACCTCTCTTCTCTTGCCTCTCCGCTTCTTTACACCTCCTTTCTGTTTGGCTTTTTGGGTTCAAATGAAATGAATGAAGAGAGCTATATATTTTTTGCAGACACAATACCTGTGGTGATGTTGCTGTGGTGGTGGAGCAGGATGGCTGTGCTCTTCATTGTCCACGCTTGTGTGGGCTTTCTTCTTTCTCAGATAGGATTCAGCTTGCAGCTCTGGCATCATCATTTTGTTGTTGTTATTGCTGTTGTTTCACGAGGATTCCAAGAGAGAGAGTTTTTGGCAAGCCTCATCCACACTGGAATTATTATTATCAAAAAGATATCTCCACAATAACAGAGAATTCGAGCTGCGCTATTTGACCCTTGGCTGGGGTTTGTCCACGAAAGGTAAATACTTTTCGGTCACTTCCGCGTCTTCTCTTTTTCTGTAGACGTGTAATGGCCAATTCGTCCTTTCCAGCCCAATCAATGGAGATTGGCGGACAACTTTTCGACAAGGATTGGCGGACACCATTTCGGTCTTGTTTGCGGACACGAAATAAAACTTAGGTCGCCAATTCGATATAAAATATTAAAACAGGAAAAAAGGGGGAATGGCATATTACGGAGAGGCGGGGTTGGTTGTGGTGCTTTGGGGGTGTGGCAAGAAACCAACATTCAAATAAACCAGATCTTTTCCTGTCTTCTTGTTGTTGGGTAAGAAGAAGCTTTTTCCTCCTAAAGGATCTGAGATTCACTCTTTCTTCAAGTCATGTCTTCAATTGATGCGTGAGTGACCATCCTCCCTTTCCTCTTCCCTCCATCCCCCCCCAAAAATATACAAATTCTGGTGTTGATTTGGTATTTCACTCAATTCGCAACACAAAGATGAGACGAGTCTAACTTGCTGTTAACTATTTTGTAGGCTATCAGCAGAGATTGATAGTTTGCTGCTGGATACGGGGACTGGTGTTACGGGACCACCAATGCCCATCAGCAACAATGCACCAGGAAACAGAGACTCAGTGCTCTCTGATCTTGATGCACTCATAGCTGATTTTGGCTCTTCTGGACAAAGCCCTGTACCCATGTCAAGTAAGTTCTCATTTCTTTATGGACATTGTTCAAAAGTACATTAGAATTGCTTCTTTCGTCCCACTTATTGAAATGTGTTGTGTTACTGTAGGCACTGGAATGGCTTCACATGGACCTTCCAGGCCCATGATGAGCCCAGGCATGGGGCCTACTGGTCCTGGTATGAGCCCATATGGTCCAGGAGCAGGAAGGCCTGGTATGTATTTATCAGTACGATCGTACCTTTTACATCTTTCTTACAAAACAATGTTTTTTCTCCTGCCGTCATGTCACAGGACCTGGCATGATGTCCACAGGCCCTGGCATGCCCTCCACAGGTCCTGGCATGATGCGTCCTGGCATGCCCTCCACTGGACCAGGTATTTATTCAAGTTTTACTTAGTAAAAGAACTTAACTACATTCTAACAATAATTTCGTATCAGGAATGGCACCTATGGGTCCTGCTGGGATGCGCCCAGGAGGCATGTCTCCAGGAATGGCATCTACAGGCCCAGGCCGACCTATGTCCACTGGACCTGGTATGGCCTCAACTGGTCCAGGTATGATGTCTACAGGACCTGGTAGACCAATGCCTTCAGGACCTGGTATGATGTCTACAGGGCCCGGCATGATGTCCACAGGGCCTGGCATGATGTCCACAGGACCTGGTATGATGTCTACAGGCCCAGGAAGACCAATGTCCACGGGCCCTGGCATGATGTCAACTGGGCCCGGCATGATGTCCACTGGGCCTGGCATGATGTCCACTGGACCAGGCACGATGTCCACTGGACCAGGAAGACCAATGTCCACAGGGCCTGGCATGATGTCCACAGGGCCCGGCATGATGTCCACTGGGCCTGGAATGGGAAGAGGTTTGTATTTATTTTATAAAATCACGTATTTATTCTGTCTCACTCTACCTACTGCCATTACACAACAGGAACCATGACTGGCTCTGGTATGGTATCTACCGGACCGGGAATGGCCTCTACAGGTCCAGGTAGGGTCCCTCTTTCTATGGGTCCTGGCGGACAGGTTTCTACTGGGCCAGGCCAAATGTCAAGACCTCCACGTAATAATGGCCCACTTTCATTTTATTCTGCAGATCACAACACGTTGCCCACTTTCGATAATGTTAACTGTTCCACGCAATTAAAACAGCTGGTGGCAGGGGTGGTTCCGGGGTAGGGGGGATGGCCACACATACACCTGAGGGCAGAGCCATATCAGTAAATGGACCACCATGTGCTCACTGTGGTAATCTTCCATACATTTTGACAAGACTCAAAAGAGACACTCTGGTCCTTATTCTTGGTTTTTTTTTTTTAATTCACAAGGCGAAATGATAATCGGCAAAGTGATAAATGCACTTGGCAAAACATACCATCTTGAACACTTTGTGTGCTCAAACTGTTCCCAACCATTTAAAGATGGCAAATTTGTGGAGTATGAGGTTTGTACTATTATCTATTTCACCGTGAAGAGGAAATAATTTAGGTGTTGACGATTTTATTGGAATATGACTGTAATTTACAGGGTAAACCTTATTGTGAACCACACTATTTGGAACTCTTTGCGATGAGGTGCCATGCGTGCAAGCAACCTATCAAAGAGAATATAATTAAGGCCTTGGGTAAAGCCTATCATCCTGAACATTTCACATGCCAAGGTTGTGGTCTACTCCTTGCAGGACAGAAGTTCAAAGAAGCAGGTACCTACAAGCCCATCATTTTGCCGTTCCTCTCTGTCCGTAGCATGTCCAACTAAGCTGGTTGTGGCCCTTACAGGTGGAGAGCCTTACTGCCCAGAATGTAAGAAGGACATGAAAACTGAAATTGGTGCGCTTTGCCTCTTTGGCTGTCATTGTCATTGCACATCACGTGCCACCTGTGAACGAGATCTTCTTTGCTTTTGTGATGCTAATTCTTTTAATCACAAACAGATGCTAATCTCCACCTGTGCGGTAAATGTAAGAAGCCGATCATTGGAGAATATGTTTTGTTGTTTGGTCAGCGCATGCACCCTGAACACTTCCAATGCGATTTATGTGGACGAGACCTTCGTAACGGAGACTGCCACGAGTATCAAGGTCTGAAAATGATTTCCATACACTCCTCTGCTCTGAGTGTTGCTGGTGGTTTTCTAATCTTATTTTCACCCCAGGCAAATATTACTGTTATGAGGATTACTTGAAGTTGCAAACAAACACCTGCGCTGGCTGCAGAAAGCCAATTGTTGGCAGATCAATTACTGCCATGGGAAGGCACGTATGAGCTGAACAGAGCAGAGAGAGCAGAGCCTCTGCACAATAGTTTGGCAGCTGCTAACTTGTACCAATTTATTACTACAGAGTGTGGCATCCTGAGCATTTCTGTTGTGCGCATTGCCACTCCCCCTTTGCAGGGTCACAGTTCTACGAAAAGAGTGGTCTTCCTTACTGCGAAGAGCATTTCAAACAGCTGTTTGGCAGACCTTGCGCCAAGTGCAGTTTGGTAAGTGCTCTCTTCAACCAACAAGATATTAACATTTTTTTAAAAAAAACAGTTAATGGTTGACAATTTTACTCCTTTCTCGCAGCCTGTTATCCACAATGGTGTGGAGACTTTAGGTAAAATTTGGCACAGGGAGCACTTTGTGTGCCAAACATGCGATGTGTTGCTGGATCCCAATCAAAGGATATCCGCTTGGGAGAACAAACCCCTATGCGCGAGGTGCTACATCAAGCTGCCCGCCAAGATACGCGTCCAGATAGAAAAGCAAATGAAGATGGAAGAGAAGTTGGAAAAGAAGGCGAAAAAGATTCAAGAAAAGGAAGCAAAGAAGGCAGAGTCAGAGGCAAAAAAAGTGGCCAAGAAGGCGTTTGCAGGCTCACAACCCTTTTAATTGTGAGGCTTGCCTTATGTTGTAATCTATTTTTGCTAAGAGCTTTTCTTTCTTTCTTTCTTTCTTTCTTTCTTTCTTTCTTGGTGGTTTTTCAATTGAAGAGAATGGTCATGTATTCTTAAAGCTTTAAGCTACTCTCAGTATTTTTCTTTCTTCTTTCTTCCTTTTACTTGCACTGAGAGGAAAAAGTGTTTCCACACAGTGCGCACCAGTCCTTGATGTCGTTGCCCACAATGGCATGAGCAGTGAGATACCTGGAGTACTCGTCGAAAGAGCACTTCACGTCAGAGCACCCTGGCAGCTTGTATGCAGTAAAGTCATCCTCGTCGCCTACCGCATTCCCCCCCAGCCCCCAAATGGGCCATTGTTTAGACGTCACACCAGCAAAAAAAGCAAACGACAGTTAAACTGCAATGTAAGGTGAGCGCGGGCCAGTACCTCTCTTGTACAGCAGAACCACATAGTAGCTGCCATTTTCCTCGTGCAACTCGAGAGCAATGGCAGAAGCATAAGGAGGAATAGTCTGCAACTCTGGGTAATATTTATCTGTTCAGATAGAGAGAACACACTGTAAGTATTAGTAGCCCGTAAAGTGAAGTGAAGTGAAGGTGGAAAGCAGCATGCCTAAGCTAAGAGCAGCGAAGACAGACATAATGGTAATATCATGGCCAGACCAGTGCACAAAGTTCTTGATGGGCCATTGATTCACAATCTTCTGCCTAAGATAGAGGTACTCGGTCTTTGCTTCTGCCTGTTTAGCTGCTGAAAGACTGTGGAAGGCCTCTTCCAAAGAGCGCAACTGGCTGTCCATTAAGTGCAAAGACAGTTTTAGTACTAAGCACAGTTCAAATTAGAAACAAGGAAAACAGTACCTTGTTCTTTGCCTATATCCTTGCATATAGTACAAAGTTTGATTCAACAGGGGCGAGGCACCAAGATTTCCAATCACGTCATATGCAAAGTTGTGATATTCAGCCCAATTCCCCAAAGCCTCAACTTCATCGATCACTGGAGATAGATAAAATAACATAACGGTAATCTGATGGTGAATTCTATGGTGCCTCTGCCTCCTAAAATAACATACAACGCTTTG
This sequence comes from Acanthamoeba divionensis, assembly GCA_000826405.1. Taxonomy (NCBI): domain Eukaryota; phylum Discosea; order Longamoebia; family Acanthamoebidae; genus Acanthamoeba; species Acanthamoeba divionensis. Next base: position 25,273 of record CDFI01105960.1, on the reverse strand, counting down.
GGAACTGGCAAACCTGTTTGATTCACTGGCAAGTTGAGCACATGATGGGTACGTTGCACCTTGAATAAGTCATACACATCATAGAACTTAGGCAAAGTAGCGTTGTAACCTAAGATAAAAGGAGAAGACATTCTAATTCGCCAAATTGGTGAATCAATGATGCAAACAAAAAAAAAATGTACCAGTAAGGTTTCTAATGTATTGAAGGAATGGAGCCACTTCAGCCTCCTTTTGCTGATAATAAGGAGTAGCATAATACTCCTGCAACCTCTATATCTCAAAAAAAACAAGGAATCAGAAGGTTCCAAACAGCATGCCAAGTTTTGAGCTTAGGGTCTTTAAAAAATACCTTAAAGTACAGAGGACACCAATCTTTGCCTCTCAACAAAATCTCATCTTTCTCTTCAACTGTGTGCACAGGAATAGGCTGAAATCCATACATCAATGCAGGACGACTAAAGGTGATGGTGATGGTAAAAACTCCCTTACATCATTGCAGTACAGACATGATATAAGATCCAAGAGCTGTATTAGGGAGGAGGATGTACCCTGAGAGATCATTGATGGGTCCTGTGCCTGGAGGGAAGAGGCCCATGCCCACACACTGAGCGCTCATCAGTGTACGATCGAGCCCGCTGGCACGGAAGTAGCACTCCTGAGCAGAATAGTTCCCAGACAATACACCAGACGTCTCCACATATCTTCAGATCAAACATAATCAATCAACATGAATGTTGCAACATATTACACATCACATCACCAAACTTCAACAAAAGGGGGTTAACTTTACGTGCTTCTGATCTTGGCACCCAGCAAAAAGGTCTGGTTCATGCCGGTTCCAGTAAGCTGCCCCCGTCCTAAATAGATGATTCCATGCTGTTGGAACCTCTTCAACTGTTTTTTTTCGGGGGGGGGGTTAATGCTTACCTTCAGGCCAGGTAACTGGATCTTTTGGCAACACCGCAAGAGGAGTCCTGTCTCCATGCCTGCTGATGACTTGTACCTGCACGATTATGCTCAACGCCCCTTGTGCCAACAGAGAGAGAACCACCAAAAAGATGGCCCTACCAAAAACTGTCTGTTGCATCTTTGAAGGGAAGAGGGCCTCTGTCTGCACTGCAGCGGTGGGAAGTATTTGGTTTTGGTTGAATAAGAGACACGTGGGTTTGTTCCCAAGAGAACAAGGAAGAGAACAACAGTATTAGAGTATAACACAATATGCAATGAGTCCCACTTATTGTTTGAAATGGCTAAAGCCTTTAAAAGTAATTAAATACTGTGTGTATTGTGTAGTTGTGTAGTTGTAAGCACAACAATGATTTATTAAAATATGAATAAACTGTATTTAAAGCAGAAACTGATTGAATGGACACACAAACAACACTCCGTTATATTAAAGATACACACCCGTTGATGAGACGCCGAGACGCCGAGACTAGATCCAGAGTTGCTGGACCATTGGTTGAATTTCCTGTACAGGCCAACCAGAAATCAACCATCCAACACTCAATGAGGATCTAGGTGCCATTACAATCCTGAAACGAAGGAACTTGAACTGGTCTCTGGGAACGGGCTTGGTAAGTATGTCTGCCATCATGACATCCGTGGGGCAGTACAGCAACTCAACTTGGCTTCCACTTTCTCCCTAATAATGGTGTTGTATGTCGATGTGTTTGGTTCTGGAGTGATGAACTGGGTTTTTGGAGCATGATGCAACCTTGGTTGTCTTCATACAAGACAGTCAGTCTTGTTTGCTTATAACCCAAGTCTTTGAGTAGCTGCCTCAGCCACAAGGCTTCCTTGGTGGCCTGAGTGGCACTCATGTACTCTTCTTCAGTGGAGGAGAGTGCAATGGTGGTCTGTTTCTTGCTGTTCCAAGAAATGGGTCCACCACACGGCTGAAATATGTAGCTGGTTGTAGATTTCCTGCTGTCCTTGTCTTTAGTTCTTGCATTCAGCCACTCTATTGTGCTCAGAAGTGTACAGGACAGAGGGTTGGTGTTTAATACCTTTCTTATTAAGGTATTTTTAGAACTTTAAACCCTCATATTCACAATAAACCTGCTTCATTTGCTTTCTAGACTCATTAGTGGCAAGCTTGTTAAATTTTTTAAAGGTCAAGGATATATAAACTGTTTTTTATTACACCTTAAATGACCTCTTTGCCACTTTCCATCTCAGCCATCATGTCACCAATACCAATTGCTTTGATGACATGATCATCACCAAGAAATACTTTAGTAAGTGGTCACAAAAGTTGACAAGCCACTGCCTCTTGCATGTCATGTGCACTGATGCACCTGAGTCTAAGATCTACATGTTCTGCTCAATTGTACCAGATAATCCTGTAATAAAAAGATGTTACTGTTGGCTGGCATTTGCCTGAGCCTTGCAATGCTGCAATCTGCACTGTCTTTGTAAATGTCATAGCTTTTTACACTGATGGTATTTGAGAAAAGTCTTTGGCTCTGTGATGCTCCTGCTCTCTTCTACTATTAGAATCATGCTGATTCAAACTCAAGGTCCTTGAAGGTGTCACTAGATATGGTCCATGTCTAAAGTGATTGTTGCACTTACAATCAGCTACAAAAGCTCCTTCAGTGGACCCATTATCTTCTGTGCACTTTCTTTCCTCATGCAAGATGTGACTCTTGACAAATTCCAAGCTTGTTAATTCTGGCTTCCAGAGCCATGATAAGAGGTGCATAACTCAATTACAAGTTTCTCATCATTGATGTTGTCTCCAATTGGTCTCAGCTTCTTAGCAACTATGATGACTCCTGCAATATGACATACTACACTTTCCTCTTCTTTCATATGTAAGTTATACAGCTTGCAATGCAGAAAGATGCAATTGGCAATGCTGTTAACCTCATATTTCTTGGTAAGCTTGTCTCAAGCTTCCTTTACAGTCTTGGTGTTCACCACATGATACAACTGGCTAGAAATCAATCACCCAACAGCCTTCTGTCATCCTCCTTGCATTCCTTACCTTTAGACTATTTCCTTTTGTTTGATAAAGAATAGCTCTGATGAGCTTCTCTGTCACATGTGGGCAGTGCTTGCACTCTATAAGGAAAATTCATTTTACCCTTCTTGGACCAATTTTTTATTGCATCTTACAAAGTGCCCAGATGGAAGCACCAGGCCAGAGTTTTTTGGGCTTGGGAGATAAGCATGTGTTGGTTACTGGTGCGAGTGGAGGTATTGGCATCGCCGTGAGCAAACTGTAATTACAGCCCGTGGGACTTTGGGGGGGGGGTGCCAACCATCAATTCATTCAAAGATTTAATATGGTCAATAGGTTTTTAGAACAGGGTGCCAAGGTGACTATGCACTACAACACTCAGCACGATTCACTGCATCAAATAACAGCAGCGTTTCGGCAACGTACAAATTGCATTAAGGCAGATGTTAGAAATGAACAAGAGGTACGTGGCCCATTTGCACTCTCTGCGCTGCATGCTTTAACTCTTGAAGTTGAAGCATGACTCTTTGCCCTCCCTGTTCTTTTTCAAGGTGGCAGATCTCATGCGTCTGGCTGTGGCACACTTTGGCATGATAGATGTGCTAGTGCTCAACCACGGGATCTTTCCTTCCCAGGACATCATGAGTATGACCAACCTGGGATTATCATTTCAGTTTATCTCCAAAGCTTGTTATGTGTAAAGAATGTTTCTTCTTATCTGTAGTAGTCTAACAAACCAGGCATTCTCTCTCTCTCTCTCTCTCTCTATCATACACACAACAAACAGTTGCAGACATGTCTCTAGATCAATGGCATAACACAATAGATGTCAACTTGACAGGCTGCTTCCTCTTTGCACGCGAATTCATGCGCCTCCTTAGAGTCCACCAGAGAATAGCACCTAACATCATCCTCATAGGCTCCACATGTATATATATATATATCTTAATTGCTTCACCTTTTAAACTTGTTTGAGAATTACTTAACTCTGCTATGATATCCAGCTGGCATTTTCGGTGAGCTTGGTCATGTGGACTACAGCTGCTCCAAAAGTGGGCTCATGTATGGGTTCATGAGGACTCTGAAGAACGAGATCGCTCACTTGGCACCAAGGGGAAGAGTCAACACAGTCGCACCTGGCTGGGTAAGTTATTAATAGTCTTAGTCTATTCAATAGTAATGCCCATATATATATAACATTAAGAACAAACAATGCATTGTTATAGTCCTTTGAAGATATGACATGTGATTAATGACTTGCCATCTCTTTGCATAATAGGTAGCGACTCCAATGGCCAAAGGTACTCATCATCTTCATCAGAGCCTGATGTTAGTCGTAGCTTACCCCCCCCCCAACCCCAAATCCATGTTGCACTAGATGCTTTAGAAAACAAGGAAGTTGTAACTAGAGTCTTGCAAACAATACCCATGAGAAAAGGTTAACCTTTTTACTCTTATAATAATGATAATGATAATGATAATAAATATATGTTTCTTAACTTCTTTTTTATACCTTTCCCCTTGTACAGTGGCTATGCCTGATGATGTGGCCCACGCTGTGCTGTTCTTGGCCTCTGACAAGTGTGCTGGCCATACCTCTGGCACCATATTAGAAGTTACTGGTAAGTTGCACAGCCATGTGACACCCTCTTTCTGGTTCCAAGGAAGCTTGGTTTCTTGCTTCATTTCTATTCATTACTAATAATGGTGGTACTTACTGTTGTGTTGCATTAAACAGGAGGCATGGAGGGTCGTGTGCTCTACGAAAAAGACCAAGCACAACTACAAGCTGAGATATAGACAAGGTATCTGTTATCTCGAGACATGGCATACTCTGATACAAAGTGTGAAAAAGAAAAAGAAGGATCACCAATCTTTTTTTTTTAATGGAAAAGCATATGTATGCCAGCTGTAGCCATTGAGAGACAGGACCTCAGTAATGTAGAACAAAGAAGGTATTGGAGAGGTTTTATGCAAACAATATAATATCAATACCCATTAGCATTGAGACAGAAAGAGTAGAAATGTAGTGCAACACCACTTTGATAAAGCTGTCCAGTAAGCACAATGTAGTAGTGCATTGGTCTTTATGTACCTAACAATAATAGATGTGGTTCTTTATTTTATATTTTGCTGTTTCATCTATATTTATTAAGGTGATTTAAAACCTGTGTTGCATTGCATCTAATATTTTGTGCATCATCTTTAAAGGTCTGGAAATATTTGGTGCCCCAAATAATAAATGCTTTGCTTTGCTTTTGCCACAGAGCCCCTGAATAGATGAGCCAGGCTCCTGCTGCTTCTGATGCTCAGAAGCTCCAGCTGTTGAGAAAGGAATTCTTGAAGCTTCGAAGCGAACATGAGGAGCTTCAGCAAAAGCTTGTTGAAACCAACAAGATGAAAGCCAAGCTTAAATGTAAGCTGGCCCCTTTGATCTTTTGCTTACTGAGTCACCTCTCCCAATGAACTGCACATAGATCTTTAATGCTTTGAAACAGTGGTTGGAATGCTGCAGGATGACAGAAAAATACTGGCAGAAGAGCTTGCTCAAGCAAATGCTAAAATAGCAGAGCTGCTCCAGGAGAATCTTCATCTCAAGGACGCTAATCAGGAGGCATGTCCCCCCCCCTAATACAATTGCAAGTGCATCTTGGTGTAATTGTTTTTTTGTTTGCACTCTCTGCAGTTGCAAGCAGAGAACAAAGTTATGCAAACCCAAGCCCTGAAGCTGAACAAATTTTTGAATCTCACACTTGATGATATCAAAACCTCTGCTGTGCAAAACACACGAACTACACAGGCCAACAAGGAAGAGAGGGTGAGGCCCCTTTGTCGTAATGAACTTATTAGTATTCTRWTACTAAAATTCTATTTCTATTTTGATCAGCACTTTCAACAAAAGTTTTCTCTTCCTGAGACAGAGACWTTGATCACCAGTAAGTCGTTCTCTTCCACATTGGTCAATCTGTTAGATCTCTCTGCTCTCTCTCTCTCTGCTCTGCTTTGCGCTTTCTCTCTTCTCTGCTCTGCTCTGCTCTGCTCTCTCCTTGAGCCCACGGTCACTATGCCAAGGCTTATGTGGCTAACCCATACATCTCTCTTTGCTCTATCTCACATAACAACCACAACTCAGCTTATACGTGTCTAGACAGTAAGCTACGAGGAGGCAAGATTTACCTCTCTCCAAACTTCGTGTGCTTTGGGGCACACTTCCCGCGCATTCAAGGCGAAGCAGATGTTGTGATGCCAATCAAAGACATCATGATGCTCAAAAAGGTACTTAGTTCAAATATTTGACCAAGGTAGAGTCTCACTCTCACCCTCACAACGTTTGCTTTTCCATCTTGTTCCTTTGAAGGTGAAAACCATCGGTGTTGGAGGCGGCCATGGCCTTGAATTTATTGCAAGAAGCGGAATGGTATAGCTTTATGCTCTCTGACACACCACACCATTTCATCTCTCATCTCTCTCTCTCTCTCTCTCTCTGCTCGTTTTAGGCCCATGCATTTCGAGGCTTCATCAACCGAAAGCACTGTATTGAAAACGTTCAGCTGCAAGCGCAAAAATTTGGTGGCATTCCTATAGAATGACGTTCATTGAACCAAAGCACTGCAACTGAACGTTTGTGTTTGGCACCATCACAACAGTCCGCGCCGCTGTGCTGCTGCAACACTCACCGCTGTAATATTTATTTATTTATTTCTGTGACGCCTGTAAACTGTTCAGTAGAGTCGCCAATCAATTTAAAGTATTTATTCGCTTTTAATGCTGATTGGCTTATGTTGCGTTGATTTTGCGTTGACGGCGCGATCGCATCCAAGGAAAATTAATTTCGCGCGCATGCGCGGCCGTTTATGGTGTCTTTACACACAACCCCTTTCTTGTCAGGCGCTATTTGAGTAAGACCCTTCCTTTCTCTCTGTTTTTTTTTTCTTGCTTGCCCTCCAAAAATAAGATTTGGACATTAGTGATCATGGCTGATGTGAAGAAAGTAGTTGTGGGTATGTTGCAACAAACATTTCTATTTTCCACACATTATATCCCCCCCCCTGCCCCTTCGCAAGATACAATGATCAAGAGATTCTTTCTAACCTTTATTTCCTTACGAACATCCAGTTGGAGACGGCGCAGTAGGCAAGACTTGCCTACTTATGGTAAGTAGTACCCTAAACATTAACAGTTATCTGCTGTCTATTTATTGCTTCCCCCCAAACCAAATACCCAAGGCCTATTCGGGAAAGTCGTTTGATCCCATTTATGCCCCTACAATCTTCGAAAACTACACCACAGAGGTAGACATAGGCTCCAAAATTGTAAAACTAGCGTTATGGGATACTGCAGGCCAGGAGGAATACGACAGAATTCGGATCATGAGGTAAACCACTATATACCCTATACCATTATTTTCCTCCCCACTTCCATATTTCTTTCTCTTTTTGATCCTCCTTGCTTGCCCATTGTGCTCCTTATATTGTCTTTTGTCCGTACTCACTGCTTTGCATTGTTGCCTCTCTATAGTTATGTGAACGTGCATTGCTTTGTTGTCTGTTTCTCTGTGGTAGATTCCATAACCCTGAAAAATGTCCATGAGAGATGGATACCCGAGTTGCAGCACCACAGCCCAAATACGCCCGTCATCCTCGTGGGCACCAAGGAAGATCTACGCGGCACCGAAGGATACGATGAAGGTACGCGAACCAACGCACGGCTGATATAACTCACGTTCGTACAAGTGGTCCAGAAACACTTGTGAACTAATCTTTATACTCATATAGGGAGGGAGGAAGTGAGTTATGAGAAGGGTAGGGAAATGAGAGATAAAATCAAGGCGCTATCGTATCTGGAGTGTTCTGCCATTACACGAAACGGAGTCAAGGTAAACAATTTGCATAATATATCAGATGTGTGGTGATCTATAAGCCTTGCCTAGGTTGATGGTGATGGGCTAGAGAGCAGAGAGAAGCAATGTGGCTACAATCTTTCCATACCAATGTGGCCCACGGCCTTTGTGCAACTCTCAAGTTTAATATTGATTTGATTTCGTATCTGACATTGCGGTCTTCTTGCATACACACACTAGGCGGTCTTCGATACGGCGGTCAGAGTATGTGAGGGAATGGTGCGCGCGCCAGTAAAACCCAAACCAGAGAAGAAATGCATTCTCTTCTAAAACAAAAGCATCTAATCTCTCCTCTCTCTCCCTCATTCAACAGCACACCATCTTCTTCTTCTCTTGTATGTACTTTTTCTGCTCAGCAATTGCATTCCTTCCTCAATATATTTATTGTATGATTTATGTTTGGGGGGGGGGAGAATCGCTGTTTCCGCGATTTTGGAAAGAGCAGCGCATGTATGTATGCATGAGGGGCATATTCTTTTTGTGTTTACCATATTTTTGCCTTTGCTTCTTGTCCCTGTTTGTCAGCTTGTGCTTTGGAAATGCAGCAACAGAAACAAGTGGGATCTCTAATGTATGAAATTAAATCACTATCTATCATAGAAATGCAACCCTGCCAGATTCTAATGGTGCATGTGTTCCCAACAGGACCAGCCTATGGAGCACAAATTGACCAAAGAAAAGTTGGTTTCGCTCATAGGAACTCATGAAATGGTGAGCACCCTCTCCCTGAATGCATTCAGACCAAGATCCTGCAAACCCCCCCCCGCTGCATGATAATCCAACAATTGTCCCACGCAAGGTGTTTGTGCTGTTCTATGCGCCCTTTGATGCAGAGAGTGAGCAGGCTCTAAGAGAGTTCGAGAAGCTGGCGCGCCTCTTTACTGACAAGCAGCGTAGCCTTGTGCGCCCACCCGATCCACTTGCACTGCCCCATGAGCACAGCCCAGAGGGTAACTCGGTGCGTTTCCATACTCTGATGCTAGTTGTTCTTCCTTCCTCTTCTCACATTTTTAGCATTGACAAAAGGATGAGGCAGAGAAATCACAAGGCCAAGCTGATATGAGCATTTCAAGTGGGCTTATGAATCAAGACATAAAAGGTTTTGTCTTTGGAACAGTGGACTGTAAAGAGCAGCCCCAACTGCATGCTGAGTTCCTTGAATGGGAACGGCCATTCTTTAGGCTTTTCAGGTAACATATTGGCCTTAAGCCTGGCTTTATCATATTCCCTTTCTCTTTATCCAATGCTCCAGAAATCAGTACTCTCTCTCTCTCTCTCTCTCTCTCTCACACACACACGCACACACACACACACACCGCACAAAGGAAAGAAGCTGTGCAATATGCGAACGGTTCAACAGCGGTCCAAAATACGGCATATACAGGATTCCACCACTATCATTGGCTTGACAAGATTCTCACTGCGTAAGAAACCTGATCCATTTAGACCCAAGAAAGCATTATCCGTGTATACATAACAGTTAAGAACATATCATTGGGCAAGAGAGGGATGGGCACTTATAATTCCTCTCCTGTGTTTGTACAGAGAGCTAGTACCGTGGACTCATTTTGAAGAGCTAAGGCCTTTAGAAGAATGGCTATTTAAACATCTACCTGTACAAGAAGTTATATTACTTGGCTTTTTCCCCAGCGGACAAGAATCCCAAGGTATCCCCTTGCATATTTGAGGCAGGAGAGGACCTTTAACAGCAACATATGGGTTCTAAAATATTTTTGTGTGTGCTGCCCTTCTCTTTACTTCGAAAATAGAATACTCTGTATTCGGAGAAGTGGCCAGAACTTTTCGCTACGATATGTACTTTGCTTCTGTTTTTAATGCATCTCCTTATGAATTCGTGAAACGACTTGCTGCTGGCATCGATGCAGACAACATTGGACCCTTGCATCAGCAAACAGAAATGGACAGCTTTAAAAGAGAAATTTTTAACAGTGCAGCTCAAATTCTACCTTTTCTGCAGGCTGCAGAGACAAATAATGCAAGCGTTGTTATTACGATCAGGCACATGGGTAACAGCTCTTTGTTTTATTTTGGAAACTCTGATGTTGATCAGGAATCATATTCAAACACACTGTCGGGCGAAACACGCACTACTCTTGTGGCTCAATTCTCTTCGTGGGCACAGAACAATAATCAGAAGATCATTGTACATATATGTCCCTTTCCTCTTCGCTCTCTTCTCTCTGCTCACACACACACACACACACACACACACACACACACAACATCGATATTGATATATTGACATTATTTCATTTTTGTGAACAGCATGTGGCCATATCTCAAAATTTTGCAGAATTATCAGCAATCAAGCCCATGGTGATAATGTTTTTAGACTTTACTAATTTTGAGATGAAGCGAAACCTGATGCCCAAATACAGAGCACATGCAATCCAATACGCAACACACCTAAACTTTTTCGTTATGGACAGGTAGTACACTAGAAAGCCTTCTCATTTGAGCTTTTATTATTGGGACAATCTGATATTGGAGCTAATCGTATAAAAACATATCCTTAGTTACATATTCCAAGGGTTTAACGTGCGGCTGGGTTTGAAGGGCAAATGTCCTTCCTTTGCCATCGTTGAAGCCTCTCAGGTACAAAATGTCTTCTCCTAACAACATTGACATTACTTGTATAGTCTAAATGATCTTATCTGGCACTCTATCTATCTATCTATCTTCTGTACATTCATTTGTGATCAGGAAAGGACTTATATCTATCCAGAAGAGTTGGAAAACAATATTGAAGGCTTGTCAATCTTTTGTGATAAATTTGTGTCTGGGTCTTTGCCCCCTCTGCATCGGTCTGCGCCTGTTCCTACCAATCTGCCCCCTCTCACTGTGGATACAGGGTATTTCTCTTTCCCTTATTAGCCATGTGTGTGTGTGCGTGTGCGTGTGCGTCACACATGATACTATTTTATTTGTTCTTCGATTCACTTTTTCTTTATCTTGCCAACTTAGCTTGTACTCTCGCATTGTTGATGTTGTGTTGGACACATTCGAAGATGTGGTCATTAAAGCAGACAATCACGTATTAGTTCAATTCTACAAACCTTGTACGCTGGACACCACCTCTAACAAATTTAGTCGGTTAACAAGAAATGATAATTCTATTAATATGTTGTCTTTGTTTGTTGAGACAGACTGTGCAGTGTGCAAGTTTTTGATTCCCATCATGAAAAGACTAGCAGCTACTATAGAGCAAGAACATATGAATGTGTCCATAGCTCTGATGGATCTGCGCCAGAACGACATACCACTGCACCTTGTGCAGAGATTGAAAGAGGCCGGCGAACCTCTTCACATGCCTCTTTTTGTGTTCTTCCCCAAAGGAGCAAAGCAGGAGTGTGTCACCTACAATGGCAATTTGACTTTTGAAGGCTTGCACGGCTTCATATCACAGTTCGAACGACGGCAAGAATGCTGTGCTACTCTTGAAGAGAGCAAAGAGATACCAATGCAGGAAGAAGAAGAAGAAGAAAGAAGAGAGCCAAACAACCATTTGTTTCCACTACAAGACGTTATTTGATTTTGTGTTATTTTATAAATGTGGTTTTTTTCAGTCGAATTCCGCAAAACAAAGATGCTGCGAGGCGTTGTTTCTTCATCCTCTTTCTTGAGGGGCTCAGCTAATGCTCAATCCCGTGTTTGGTTGCAGATTTGTGCTCCTCACCAGCGCACTCTCCTTTTGAGAGGGCATGCTTGTACATCAACAGTAGCCAGCCCCCTGCTACGGTTGAATTTCACACCAAATCTTCATCTCTCTTCCGCACTCTCCAAATGGAGGGGTGTGGCCACAAGGCATGGTTGTTTGTTGCCAAGAGTCAGCCTGAGGAGAAGGATGTGCAGCACTGCCTCTAATCACGGAGGCAAAGAGCCTGTATCTGAGCACAGAGGTTGGCTTGGCAATTTGAAGGCTCGCTACGAGCTATTAAAGAAGAGGAAGACAGAGCTGATGCTTCTCTATGGCGGCACTTTCATCGTCGTTCATGAACTGCTGGGAATCTCTTCGTACCTCATCACGTACACACTGCTCAGTACAGGTTTTGTGGATGTAGAAAAACTGGTGCACTTGCTAGGCAAGCACATAACCCAAGTTGATATAATGTGTGAGTCTACCTAGATTTACATTATGTTGACAGAGATCTCTTTATGCAGGGTGGACTGAAGATGATCTGCGTTCGAAAGGTTTTTCTGTACACGACAAGATCGTCACCTTTGCCCTGACAGTTGCCATTGTCAAAGTAACTTACTTCTATCCTCTCCTCTTCTCCTTGCTCTTTGTCTTGCCCAAAGCCATCAACGATGAGCGAAGATCATTTATTTATTTATTAATCATCGAACAACCATAAAGACCATGGATGTCTTGGGTCTCGTACCTTTCAGATGGGCTCTCTCCATTCTGCTAACGCCACAAGTAGCACGCTACATTGGGCCTCACGCGGACAAGCTCATCGCCGGCATAAGAAAGCTTGTCAAGAGGAAGGCCACACCATGAGAGCTGCAAAGGTCGATGTGTGAATTCAAATAACGGATCCAGTTTGGCCCTAAGGCATGTGTAGGGTGGGGCAGATCTAGCCGATTCAATGACTTTCTTCTTCTTCTTCTTCATCTATTTCTATTTTCTGACCCCACAATAACTCTGCGTGAACACAAATAGAAATGGGGGATGTTGATTTCGCACTTTTCTTGAGTTTCCCAAAATAGTTAGCAAGGCCCGACGGCCATAAATGGGACAAGCAGGCCAAAAACCACATTGCTATCGTGACCATACTTCGCGCCATCTCTTGTCTTTATTGACGGCGTTTGCGCCCATTTTTCCTATGTGGCGTTGGGTCTATAATACCTCTGCAAGAGTACACCTTGCGTTTTCGTTTGTCGGTCCGCTTCATAGCAATGGAACGACGAATAGTTCGCGCAAGGCAAATGATGCCTCTCAATAAATGAATGATCAATACACAGAAAAGAAAGAAGTAAATAAAAATCTACCTCAGACTGGGGCACCCTGTTCTCATCCTCTTCCCCCCCCCAGTGAAGCCTTACTTCGAAATGTGGATTGGGAAAATCCTCCCTTGGTTCTTTAATAACACATGCAAGTGCATGTGTGGTAAACTGTACAATCACCATTGATGATTTCATTATTCTTTTTTTTCTGATTTAGTTTCTCGAGAAAGCACTTCGGGCTTGGGGGAGGTGGGGAGAGTCTTTTGCCTGGTTGCTTTTTTCTTGTGTCGAACTTGAGAAGGTTCTTTCCTTCGGTCCAATGCCTCCTTCCCCCACAAAATTTCTCGCACAAAGCCCCATTTGTGCAGCCACCGTTTATATATCAAAACCCAGCCTGAAGGTAGGTGAAGATTATTAAAAATGAGAGCAAGTGCAGCAAAATTCAATCTGGTAGGTCTTTACCGAGACAAATTGGCACAATAACAAGCAAAAAACAATAAATCGTCGTCACAAGAAGCCTAATTAGGTCCAAAAACGAGCTAGATTCATCTTCCTCATGATTCATCTTGATTCAACAAGGAGCATGCGGCTGGTGAGAAGTTTGGCTTTATTATTTATTTTCTCTCTGTGTTGGTGAAAACAACCAAATAAGTCCTCTTCCAAGAAGAGAGGAAAAGTGTAGTGAGATTTTTATGGTTTGGTGTTTCCACGAACTCGCAAAATTGTTGGATTGCAGAACACCCAAACAAGCAACAACAAAGGTAGGCTGTAGGAATATACGTGAGGGCAAACACGCTCCAATACAACTTATACTTCTTGCAACTCCAACATCCTTGGTGTCAATACTTACCTCATCATGATTATTTCGCTTATTAATTGATTCGGCCAAAAAACAGAGCTTCCATCTGTCGTAAGCGTGGAATTTTCCCGGTTTTAAAATTGTTTTCTTTTATTGTTATTTTTAAAATAAAGAAGTTTACTTCGCTGTTTTAGAATTGCAAATAAAAAAAAACTGCCGACATGTCGTCCCAAGCATTAAAAGTATCCAGATTGTTTGTGTGCCCTGCACGATCTAGGGGCACACAGTATTTTATTATATTTCGCAGTCATTTGGAGGGGAAGTCTATCTTCCCCACAAGCACACCCCTTTTTTTTGCCCGCAGATGTTTTTTTTAAACGAATGCAAATCCAAAGAAGGCAACAGTCGCACGCTCTCGTGGGAATATTGGGATTGCCAATTAGCGACCAATGGTCTCCCGGCAGATATTGCCAAGTGCCATGTTGGGTGGGAAAACTTCCTCCACACGAGAACTTCAAGTTCGCAACCCACCGAACATGATCCCCTGTCAGGCATCCGCTTGCAGTGTTTTTCTCTGGGGCCTCCCTTTTGGGCAGAGAACTCTTTTTGTCCCTTTTGCGTCCTGAACAGGAGGCACCCAACGGCTTGTGTGTTTTTCTTCGTCTTGGTGGTGGTCGTGTCGCCCCTTTGAAAACAAACTCTCAAAGACATACTTCTTCTTTCCCCCTAGAGGATCTTGAAAACGGTGCCCCTGCTCTTCAGCTGTAGCTTGTTTTCATTTGTTCATCAGAATTATAGATTGAACTGTTCTTTGGTGGTCACCTTGAAAGAAAGAAAATATAGAACCGACTCGTGGGGGACCGTGCCTTTCTGGCCACAGACTTGCTGTGCTGGAAATGGAAGTCAACAATAGAGAAAAGGAATTGGAGAAGGAATCTCTAAGCCGCAGCGGTGGCCTTGAAGAGAAGAAGAAGAAAAAGAAGAAGAAAGTGAAAGAAGGAGAGGAAAAAAAGACTAAGAAAACAAAAAAGGTCAAGAAGGAGAAGAAGCCAAGGTAAGAAACCTCACATCTTGAAAACAGTTGGCAGGCCACCACAAGAGAGATTTGTTTTTTTTTGCCTGGAGTCACTCTAAAAAGCAGTTTGGCCATCCTTGTTCCAACTTGTTCTCCCCCCTCCCCCAAACAATGCAGTATCGCCAGCAGTGTCTCCTCTCTTCCAGCCCGAAGGATCACGCTGGTGTTGTGTGGCGCTAATGACAATGAGCTCAAGAGAAAGCTTGCCCGATGTCCTGACTCGTGGCCTGCCTTTATCGCTATGTGCACAGAAATGATAGGCGATGGTACAACCAAAAAAAAAGAACAAATGGAGAGCACAAAAAGACTGCTTTAAAGTGCATAGAGAGGCGCTTTTGAACAGGAATACTTGAAGGGTGGAGAGTACCAAGCTAATTGAATGTTTACTTTTAAAGGAGGCGAGTTGAGAAAGGTTTGTTTGCCACCGGACCATGGTGGAGGCGAAGTTGACTCATTAGATTTGATAGACAGCGGTGACGTGCTCTTTGTTTATGGAAACCAACAAGCCTCCTCCTCCTCTGACCAAGTTTCAACACCAAAAAGTAACCATTCCTCATGAGTCCAAACGTGCTTGAGACCAATACCCTCCCTCTCTTGTTACTTACTATTCTTTATTGCCTTGCTTTTCAAATGAAGCTTATTGAAGTAATTCTCTTTTTATCAGCATTAGAACGTGACAAATCACCACCTACAACTAAATCAATGGAATCAGATCAGAGCTAGTAATGCTCCTTCCCCATGAGTTGAACTTTGAGGCAGTTATATTCACTAATGTGGTCTTTCACTCCCAATATGATATATGTACACAGCGCCTCTACAGGGTCATCATCAATGCGCGAAAGAACCGGCACCACGGTAACAGGAAGCAGCAGCAACACAGGCATTACAGGTCTAGGTTCTGCTTTATCATGGCCAAGCACTAAAGATCACTTTATGGCTGGAGGTAATGTAAACAAAGTGACATTAGACGGCTTTACAATTTTTTATTTTTAACTCATACAACTTGCACGGCTAGGATCCCTTTACTGGCTTTACCGTAAGATCAGGTTCTTGCCTTCCGAAGACGACGAGAAGGCGATAGGGGGAAGAGCCTATCTCATGGGCAAGTTTTGTGCTAATCATGCTGAAGCAATAACGAAGCATCTCAACTCTCTTGGAGAAGATCAGGTTTGTGCAGCTCTTTCTCTTGACAACAAATCCCTTTAAAAATTTACTTAGGAGTTTTCTTAATTCACAGGGACGGATAAACGCTGCGAAAAAGGATGCTTTCCTTCAGCAGATCCTTGGGGTATGTTTTTGGTGCACTCAGCAATGTCCATGTTTATCCAGAAGCTAAATCAATTGATCCATACATATAGAATTCCTACGACAAAAATGATGCGCGTGGCTTAGAGAAGCTTTTTTCTGTGGACAATGGTCGCGTTTGCACAAATATGGCAGCTGGACACAATTCTATCGCCCTTGTATCAGGTGTGTAACTAAAAGCGAGAATGGTCCTATTTGTAGTTGACACACTCCTTTCTGACTTAATTTTTCAATTCCAGACGGACTGGTCTACATGATGGGTGCCTCCCAACTTAATGATGTAGTCTTGGGACGAAATTCCTTACCTGGAGGCAAGCAGCCAGGACAAAAGAATTTTGACAGCATCAGCTTTAATGGCCGAATCCGACGTGTCGCTTCTGGACCACTCCATTCTGCTGCTGTCACTAGTATGCCTCACTTGCTATTTTGAATGTTCTTTTTCCAGGCTAACTGTATTATTTTAATAGATGACAAGCAGATAGTAACATGGGGTTATAACATCAATACGTCCCTTTACGGTGTTAAGGGAGAAGAAAACCGACAAAAGATGACCAGCAGGCAGAATACGTGGGAAGTCTCTGGGCAACTTGGCCTTGGTAACACACACGCCTTCTCTCTTTTCTTTAGTTATATTAACATTTGTTTGTTTGTTGATACCAAAGGTTCTTCCACGAAATTCTTCTGTGGCCCAAGCATGGTAGATGGCATATCTGGAGAGTTAGTAGATGTGGCTTGTGGTGGTGCACACTCGATGTGTCTTACCAGTAAGACATTTCAATTTGTTCGAACAATTTGGTTGAATTTCTAGTAATACAATGTGTGTTGTAATGCAGATGCCGGAAATGTCTGGACCTGGGGCTTGAATGATGAAGGTCAGCTAGGGCATCAGGGAGACAGAATGAGGCCTTCTATGATCAAGTCTTTCCCTTCTTCAGTCAAGATCGTGCGCATTGCTTGTGGAGCACACCACTCGGCAGCCATTAATGGTACGCTTTCATGTTTTGTGCCTGCAATATGAAGCCAGTTAACGCAATATTGATTCGTATCTTACCATAGAAAAGGGAGAACTGTTCACTTGGGGATATAACGAAGACAAGCAATTAGGTATAGATAACACGCACTTGCGTCGAGTCTTTGAGCCAACTCCAGTTACTCTTTTTGCGAGAACCAAGCAAGAAAACTCTGCTCTTACCGAAGTTGCTGCAATATCTGAAGATGGGGTACGTTTTCTGTCAAGATGGGAGAAGTAAGATGTATGATGCTGATACCACTTATAGAGCATAATGGGTTTGTCTCCACGGAAAGGAGAATATGCCATATCCGTTGGTTGTGGTAACATGCATACCGCCTGCGTCGCTGCTTCAGGAAACTTATATACGTGGGGCTCAAATGAATACGGACAGCTCGGTAAGTCTAAGATTGAGTGTTTCAAGTTCATATTTTGAGTCTAATTTGACTGAAACAAAAGGGAGGAAATCTACAAAGCGAACTGAATGCCCTACCAAAGTAAGCCTTAAAGGCCAAACCGCTGCAGTCGAAGTTTCGTGTGGCCCAACAAATACAGCATTCATTTCTACTGAAGGTCTCTTTCCACTCATATCGGTTTCATTACCCTTATCCTTCCTGACATGCAAACCAACACAGGTCTGGTCTTTGTATGTGGAAAGCTCATGGGAGAAGGGCTTGCCATCCATCAGTCAGAATTTAGACTATTAAGCGAAGTATTAGAAAAGAATATTTATGCGTCCAGGGTCTCTTGTGGAGACACACATATGCTTCTATACGAAGATTTGATGCTCACCCAAGCCTTGGACACCTTTATAAGGTTCCATTCATTGAATCTCTACGAAAAAGACTTCACCACTTGTGATTAATACTCGAGCACAACAGGGCATGTGGCTTTAAACAGTATGACCAAGATGAAGTTAGGGGCTACATGTATACATTGCCACCCTTTTTCAGCAGCAAGTTGCAGTATCGTGCCCTCAAAATTGTCTGCAAAGGTAGCCTAAACATATTCATAAAATGAAATCTATCTCTATCAAATGCTGACATCGTTGCCTTAATTGTCTAACAGGGCGTGCTGAAGAATTACCAAGTATAGTTGTACGTAGTTTTTCTTAAATCTTAAAGAAGCTTTTGTTCTTAGCAGGCATGGTGCATGACCTTCTTAAGAAAATCTATGTTCGCTCATTCTCTCTTAAAACAGCCAAACAAAGTATTCGTAGAAATGGATAAAAGCATGTCAAGCGACGTGATATCTATTAATAATCCAACGAAGAAAAGAGTTAGCGTAACATGTTCTGTGGGTTTGGTAATTAGTTTCCTCATGCCTCTCTCTCTCTCTCTCTCTCTCTCTTCCATTCTCTCATGTGCAAAGATGCCAATCTATTGTTTTTCTATGTCTTATCTCAGGCTGGACTGCCAGACGGCTATACGATCAAGTTTACTCCTGAAGAATGTAAAATCAAACCTGTAAGTGCCTAAGTTTTCCTTTGTCAAGGTTACTTTTTAATTGTAAACAAATATTTTTGTAGGGCAAATCTGGGGAAATACAAATATCAGTTGATTCGTTGCCCACAAGAGACATTCTTTGTGTGTTTACTCTTACGGCGACCTTTGAAAGGGGTATGTTGATTGTTAGCTGTGTCATGTACAGAGTTAACTGAGAACTAATCTTTATTCTCTCTACCAGGGCGCGACGCTGTTCAGTGCTTCGTGCTGGCAGGTATACGTTCAGCAATGTTTGACCCTCCTGTGACAGGTCTTAACGCAGATGACGATGAGTCGACGTCGCGCGTTAGTTCTCGTTATGCTTCGAAAAAGCTTGACCACATGAGGAAAAAAATTAGTAAGTCTTCACGTTTCTGCCACCTTCTTTAGGTATTGAATAACCCCAATATCATTTTTATTTCAATAAACAGCTGGTGTTGCAACTTCATCTGATGGTCCCGCCAAAGCAAGGTATTCTTAATCTTGTGGTATGAGTGGGTGAGGAGAAGAGAAGAGAACTAATATTGATTAATGCCACAGTGGTAAAAACGTGAAAAGGCCAGAAACTGCCAACAAGACTATCACTGGCGGTGCGGGTTTCATATCCCATAAGGTCATATATTGCAAACAACCAGCACTAATATAGGTTTATCTAGGTATTAATTTCTCTAGCCCTGACCTGGAAGTTGTACTATTTGAAAAGCTGGGCAGCGGTGGAAGTGGAGCCACCGTCTACAGAGCGACTGCAAACGGTAAGCAGGCTATAACATTAAAATTGTATTATTTTTCTATGATCTTACTTACCCTTGCTCTTTCTTGGATACAAGGGTTCACATGCGCTGTCAAAATTTTGGATATGCAAAACGAGAACAAGAAGACTATAGACTCATTTTTAGGAGAGATCACAATGATAGAGCGACTGTCTCACCCATCTATTGTCAAATACCTGGGTCACGATGTTACCATCACCAAAATTCGCCTGTTCATGGAATTCTATCCCTTCTCTCTAGCACAAATTATAAGAAGGAGAAAAGGTAGCTCTCTCTCTCTCTCTCTCTCTCTCTCTCTCTCTTGCTGTTGTGTACAA
Organism: Acanthamoeba divionensis; assembly: GCA_000826405.1. NCBI lineage: Eukaryota > Discosea > Longamoebia > Acanthamoebidae > Acanthamoeba > Acanthamoeba divionensis. Next base: position 5,678 of record CDFI01105960.1, on the reverse strand, counting down.
AGCTGAATTGGCTCTTTCACTAAACCATTTCCTTAGGTAAATATTTCGCACTTACGGAGCTTCTCTACATTGGATTAAAGATCGCAGAGGGCATTCAGTTTTTGCATTCGCAAAATCCTCCCATCATTCACAGAGATTTAAAACCTGGAAATGTACTTGTGGCCTTGGATGAAAATGACAAAGTCAAGATTGCCAAGATCACAGGTTACACATCAACACTTTTCCTTCCCCTTTGCAGCACCGGTTCACAGTTCTAATCGTTTTGGCCTGTGATAGACTTCGATGTCTCCAAGCAAGTACTCAGCGACAACGTAGCAATGACAATGGCTGGAACACCACAGTATGGTTCCTGCAATCCTCCTTCATTCAAATACATTTGTTAATGGTGTTTCTCTCCCAGATACGTGGCTCCCGAGGTTATGTCTCGCGAGTTAAGGATGGAGGGCTATGATGTGCAAGCTGATATCTACTCCTTTGGTATTTGACATTTCTCATTTCTCAATACTAGCCTTGATTTGCTGCTTCTTCTCCACTCCTAACAATGTTTTTCAATCCACCTGCAGGCATGTTGCTCTACGAGCTGTCTACATTACAGATGCCCTACACAGGCGTCAGACCTTTGGAAGTAGCCAAGCTGATAGAGCAGGGTGAGTTGGCCCAGAAATATTTACACATACATATCATGTACTCAAAGTCTTAATCTCTTGAGCAGGAGTGATGCCAGAGGTACCTGATACCATTAAAAAGGATCCAAAGAGGGCTTCCATTTTGAGTCTCATGTATGAATGTCTTGCAAGAAACCCAAAACAAAGGTAGGCATTTATGCAAAATATCCCTAATTTAGCATCCTGGTCCTCATCAATTGAACTTTCTGCCTCTCTCTCTCTCTCTCTCTCTTTCTCCAGACCAACTGCGGATCAGTTGGTGCGAAAGTTCCTGGCCACAAAGAAGGAACTCAAGGAGATAGCACAATCCCAGTAGACCCCCTTTCCCCCGAGGGGTGTTACTGTTTCATCGGATAACAACAAATGTGTAGAAAAACTTTGTGCTGTGTGTGTGTGTGTGTACGAATAATAGGCGGGGGTGAGGGTCACCCCTTCTTTTTTTTGTTTTTTTTCCC
>CDFI01105953.1:261-20487 GCA_000826405.1 Acanthamoeba divionensis | reverse complement strand
AGAGAGAGAGAGAGAGAGAGAGAGAGAGAGAGAGAGAGAGAGAGAGAGCAGAGAGCAGAGAGAAGGTTCGGATATCACTATACCAGCTATGTTGAGGAGATTGGAGGCGAGTCGCTTGATAGGAATTCCTTTCTCAGTTTTGTACTTTCTATCCACTTCGAGTTCTTGAAGACTCCTTATTGTGCACAGCTCTGTCTGCTCAACGGACTCCGCCCATTTTGTGTTCTGTTATTGTCAGCATAGAAAGATATTGCTAGCAACTCATAAAACAAAGCCAAAAATAGAAAGGGAAAGAGCTAAGATGGGAATTCAGTTATCTGTTTAAATACCTTAGTTGGTTTGTACCTCTGTACCACCAGTCCCTCCAGGATCGCTGGCGAGCTTATAACCACTGTACAAGAAAACAAAAGGGAATTGAATCTCGGTCCTCAGATGAATGAACACACACAAAAACAAAAGAGGAATTCGAAAACCAAAACTCACTGGTTTCTAAGACTAGAGTGAGATCACTGAATGAGGGTTTGTGGTAGTTGCTTGTATATCTATATTGAGAGACCGCATTGGTGATTTCCTCAGTGTCATCTGGCTCAACAACAGGTTCTGCGTTTGCAGCAGACGCAAAGGTCTGTGCGATCATCCTCCAACCTTCATGCACGAAGGCCATTTCTTCAACTTTGTTCCAACAGTGGCTTTTTCAAAAACGAATCATATGCACTCACTCAGAGGAAGAAAGGATTTAAAAACAAAACAAAACAAAACCATACTATTGAGTGTCTCCGTCATAGTAACCTTTGGCGCCTTTTTTGCTCACCATTAAGGTGGCTTTTCCGTACGATCCTCAAAATATTCCCTTTATTTCTCAATTATTTATTGGAATTTAAATTCCAATCATTCCTTTATCAAATCTCTTTCCTCCTTTTTTATATCTCCAGAAATATTAACATTCCGATAATAGTTAAAATGGTCGGAAAATTCCCAAATTAAAAAGAAAAATGCCGAAAAATGCCGAAACATGCCGATCATGCCAATTTAGTCGACATAAAAGAAGACTCAGACAAACCCGCGTAAACCCTTGCCACTGTGCTGCCAGGGTGTCAGTGCTCTGCGCCAGTTTCTTAGATTCCTCTCAATAAGATTTCCCACACACAAAGCCCACACACACGCAAAATATGTGTAAGTGCATCATTTCCTCTTCACTTCGAGTGTGATTATAACAGATATATCTGTTGGCCATTCTAAGAGAGCATTATCAATATTGATCTTTCTGCATGAAGTCGCAAACTACATCTTCTAATAAGCCTTTTTTCTCAACGCGTGGCTTCTGCACTGACACAGCGCGCAGATTTGAAAATGGTGATTGGGTTTGTACCTCCATCTCAATTTTTTGCTATCCTATTGCTAATCGCGCCTTGTGGGCTTGAAGGTTGGCTATTACTCTTTGCAGGGCAAGCGCAAGCAGCTTATCCTTCAGCTCAAGTTTAAGTACAACAATAATGTCGAAGGCAGTGCACAAGATGACACTACACAATACACTGTCAAAGGTGCTCTCTTTGCTCTTTTTTTAAATAGTTGCTATCTTTTCAAATCAGCTCTGTTTAAGTGCAAGCCTGAGCAGAGAGAGTGAAAGGAGTGAAGAGAGTTCTCTGACATGGTCTTCCACTCTCCAACTATCTTTGTGCCAATGCTTGTATTATTACAGGGAAGTTCCATCAGACTCCTCCTTACAACGCTTCCTTAATGTTCACGGACACCGCTGTGCCTACGAACACACTGGAATGCTCTGGATTCAGAGAGAGTGACACTGGTGGTATCTTTGGCAACTGGAAGAACAGCCAGGGAGCTGCTGGTGACTTTCTCATTCAACCAACTAAGGACCAAGGTGAGATGAAATGCCATTCTTTTAGATAAGCAGACAAGCAACTATTTTCTTTTTCTTCACTTGCTCACATCTAACATCTCTTTCTTTCCCCCCTCACATACTGCATGCTCTTGTCTTTTTGTTGTCGTTGTTGTTGATGCTCTTGAAGCCACTGCCAAGCAGTTGAAGGAACTGCAGCACAAAAACCACGTCGAGCAGCTCAAACAGATGGGTTTCCCTGAAGAATTGTGTTCCGGTGCACTCACGCAGGCTAATGGAAGCTTGGAAAATGCAATTGTGTTTCTTACCCAGCAAGATCATTCCACAACAAGAGAATCAATCAACACTGATAAACCAGCCAGTACTTCTTCTTCTTCTTTTTATCCTCATTGCAGCTTTGAAGGCCTTCTTCTTCTTCTTTATATGATTTTGTTACTTTCCCCTTTTACTCTCTTAATCTTTTAACATTTCTGTTTTTTAATGTTTGAAAACAAACAAACAAAAGGTAATGAGAAAGTGAGGCAGCTGATAGAGATGGGATTCAGTGAGGAAAAATCCAAATTTGCACTTGATGCTTGTGTAAGTAATTTTTTTTGTTAATGCTGTTTTTATATGTTTATGTTTATATCTATATTTATATTTATCTATATCTTGAGTTTGTTTAACATGTTCTCATTTATATATTTTAATATATTGTCCTTCATTTTCTTCTCTTCAGGATAACAATGTTGAAAGGGCTCTGGAATTGTTGTTTTCTACCTGCTGATGGATGCATGCCCTTCATCTCTGAAAATAGTGTTTGTTTGTTTGTTTGTTTCTTTTCTTTGTCACTTCAAATTATTTATTATTTACCTTTTGACTCTAAAATGAGTCGAGATCATTTCGTTCCTGAAGTTTCTAGAAGTAATGCGAACTTGTGATGAAAAACAAGAACCCATCTAGAAACTCTACAACCGGAGATAGCCCAATGATTTGATCAATGTTGTTTCACTGCAAGTCGAGCAAGCTCAACCAACAAATTATTTTAAAATAAAAAAAATAAAGAAAAAGTTTGATTACATTATATCAACAATCATCAATCATGTAAAGTTACGCTTGTTGACCAACACAAGCATAAAAAAAAGGCTGGCAAGCTTGAAGCTTGAAGGGAAAACCAACTCAACACACCACACATTACAAGAGCAGCATGTCAAAGCTGGAGGACACTACAGCTCTCACTATGATGGGCACTGATAATTTTGACCAAGAAGTTGCTCGACCACCACAAGTTGCTTGGTCACCTGGTGACATGTTCGTGTTCAACACATGTGTTGCCCCTTATTCTTTTTCAAAGCTACATCCACCTGCATGATCTCCCATATATACTGATAGAACTTTCTTTTTACAGCTTTAAAATAGACTCATCCTTAGGATGGAGAATTGTGCTGATGATTTACACCATTGCTCCCTGCCTTGTGTGTGCCTTTGTTGCGGTCATCTCATTCAAGCCTATCCTCATGTTCATTTTCGTAGCATTCATCTGCTATGGTGTTGCCTTTCAGTTGGCTTCATTGGAGCATGCTTGCGTAGCATTACCATTCTAAAGGTCCACTTCTATTCATGCCGCCTTGCCATCCTCCCCGTGTTTGGCGTTGGAGTTGCTGTGTGCACGTGTATGGAATCTTCTCCGATGGTCCAGGAGACAACCGTGATGTCAGAGCCTACAATGATGGCTTCTTGGCCTTGGGGCTCATTGCATTGGTGTTCATCTGGTGTTGTGGGGTGAGCCTGTTCTTAGTGGGCAGTGCATGTCTGACGAAAGCAACCATCAACTTCATTACTAAGGCGAGGAGCAAAGAAAGTGTCTTCGATGGGTGGCCCTAGAGGAACACTTGTGTGACACTTTTTCTGTTTGTTAACTTTTTTTTTGAAATGTGCTAAAAGCATTTACACAGATTAAATCACACACTTTATGCTTCACTGTTTGTTTTCAATCTTTTTTAGTGCCTTAACTTGTTGGAACAATGATTATTTCTTAATTATAATATTTGACTTGTTGTACATGTAAGACAGTCATTTGTCAGTTAATATTTACTCAGACAATATTTGTTCAAGTTTAATAAAATCAAAACCAAATGTTTCTTTTTATGATTTTTCATTAGTTGAGTTTTATTAATTAAACTGTTTCATTAACATTCCATTTCCGGAAACCCCTTTGTGCTACATTCCTATGTTGTTGGTCGATGATGAGAGTGTTTGAATTTGGGAGCAGCATCTATGGTTGGTTGGTTTGATGAAGATGAAGGATGATGATGCCTGAAGGTGAAGATGAAGATGGAGAAGGGCAAGAAGGTCCTCCTTCCTCCTTGTCCGACCTTTCTCTCCGTGTCTCCGCTTCTTTCTCCTCCGAAATGCCCTGAAACTCAATCAAAACCGGACCATAGATGAGGCCATTGGCCACCATCAATGGATGGGGGGTTGGTTGTGGTGGTAGTGAAGAAGAAGAAGAAGAAGGTCTCTTCCTCAAGTAAGAAGTTAGTTATACATTAATATTAATATTAATCAATAACTGAAAATTATAATATAACATGGAGTAGCTGGTGGTAGATGATCATGGTGATGATGATGAGGAGGAGGAGGGATATGAAGAGAGGACCAAAGACCTACTTGGCAACCGTTTTCCTGTTCCCAACTGCTAAACTCCCTTATGCTACACACATTTAAAAAGCAACCGTTTGAAATCAGGACTGCTTCCTTCCTTCCTTCTTCTTGCTCTGTGGATATCATCAGACCGACAGACAGACAAAGGGCAAACAAAGTACATTCACATCAAATAACAAAGAAGCTCTGCTCTTCTTCTTGTTGTTGTTGTTATTTGATCAGACAGATATAGAGAAAGAGAAAGACATATCTTTAACGTACTTTGGATCAAAAAGACATGAAAGCTCCATCGCCTGAGGAAATGAGAAGCTTTGAACAGAGCCCACCTGCACGCCAGGACACAGACCAAGTATTAGAATTGGTACACCCTCTTCCTTCTTCTTCTCCAATGCCCCCATAATCCACGCTTTCCTGCCTTTGCACCTTTCTTCATCCCAATGTGAAGATGGTTTACATCTTTAATGAATCCACAGGTGGAGAGGTTTTGTGCAGAGTCGCTGGGCACCATATCGACAGATGTCGAGGTAACAGAGAGCGAAGATGAGCACATGCGAAGGATGGAACAGCTCTGCGCTCGCGCCGAGAGGATCCACGAGCTGTTGGTCTCTCACAGGCTGGCCATCGTTCTTCAAGATCTGTCCGTGAGAGATGCAGCATCTTCAAAGCTCAGAATGCTGAAGAAACAGCAAAGGTCTTGTTGCAAGACTCGCCTACATCTGCGCAACCAAGAGCCGCTGCCTTTGAGGTAAAAAGATTAGAAGAAAGGGAAACGGATGAAGCATGCGGCAAGCATCTTGATGCCCCCCCCCCCAAGTATCAATAATGTATTTTTACATCTGGTCAGATGAAGCAATGAGTGAATGTTCAGATGAGTTGTAACAGTAACCATCCATTATGATGATAATAATAATTGTTTAATGGATGATGCAATATCCAAATGATTACTAATCTATAGTTTTTTAATTCATTGTTAACAACAGCAAAAAGAAAAAAGTGAAATCAAGTTGTTGAACATATGTTTGCGATGGGTGGTGGTTCACATTCACATACCACATCATCATCATCAGACGCATGTCCATATAACTTAGACTTCTGATTTTAAGGTCAACTAAACTGACCTTCTTACTTATTCTATACAGTAGTAGTAGTAGTGGTAGCAGAGGTGTCGCACCATTCGTGCGTGTAGCAACGGCGCTCACCATAAACAGCATCAAGCAGCTCCCCCTCCATGAAAATCTTTCTCTCTGAAAGCCGGGTCGATTTTGGAAACTAAAAAGGGGTTGGCTGGTTGTGACGAACAAAAAAGGCCTTTTCAAAAAAAAAAGGTGAAATTCGCGAATTTCAAGCAAAGAGGCGCGCTGTGAATTGTCGCACTTCCTCTTCGCTCAGCACGAGGTCGTAGTCAACTGCATAACTGTATGTGAGGAAGGAAAAACAAAAAGTAAAATGGCGCATGATGTCCAAAGGTTGTGTGGTGTGTGTGTGTGTGTGTTGGTGATGGTTAGCCATATATTTCAGCATGTGTTGCTGTGGGCTATTTGGGGGGGGGGGGAAGAATGCAGGGTTTGCGAATGAGATGGATGGATGGATGGATGGATGGATTGGGATATGATGATGAAGATGATACTCACAGAAAGTTAAGCTCATTGTATGTAAGGACGGTCGTTGGTATATCGAAGATCTTGGCATAGGTTGTGTTGGAAATCACAGGGTCGTGCCAAAACTTGATAGCCAGCACCACACTACACGCACACACAAACAGAGAGAGAGACATGCAACAAATATTAATGATATTTGGTTAAATGTAAACATGAACATGTACGTTATAAATTATTCAGAGAAAGAAAGAGAGAACAAACCCAGTCAGGAAAAGGTCAAACACATATTGACAGCTGATGGAACCCAAAACGTTGAAGTATCGCTCAATGTAAATCAAAGCTAAAAAGAGAGACAACATATGTTAATGATCAAGCCCAAACAAGCATTTGCATTGTGAAATAAAAAGGAAGCAATGCTGAATGAGGAGGTGGAGGGCTACTTACCGGGCAGCAGCAAGTAGTCCATTTGCCAATCCTTGAGGAAGTTATTAAACACTTCAAGTGTTTGTTGTATCTGCTTCTCAACCTTCTTCGCGTCATAGTCAGGGCCCTCACTCCACTTGTGAAACCTGATCAGATGGTGATGAAGAATCAAAATGGTCATTCAAATAAATAACAGAGAGTAACACATAAACCAATTGATCCTTACCACCGCACAGATAACTTGGAGTAAGCATTCAAGAGACACAATTTTGCATGTTCACTTGGAATTCCAAACCGTTCGAGCCGTTCCTGAGCCCTGAGCAAAGACTGGGCGTGATTACTCTGCAGGACATCTCTTCCCCGAGAGGTTGTGCGTACAGCAGCCACAGCTGCAGCTGCTGAGGCCTTTGCAGCTGCTTTCTCTAGATCTATCTCTGAGGCAGTTTTGCCTCTGGCCTGTGTGAATGTCTGTACAGAGGAGGGCTGAGTGCAGTTACGGTTGAAAGAGCTTGTCTTAGTGGAGTTGGCTTGGGTGTAAGAGTAAGAATGTGCAGAGGAAGAGACGTTGTGTGTTGAAGTCTTTGTCGCTGAGGTGAAGGTCTTAGCATTACTCTGTGCGCACATGTGACTATGCTGGACATCTTTGGGGCTTTGATCAGAAAGTTGGGGCATGGTGGTTGTGAGGTGAGGCTGCTGTACGATAATCATTTTGTTGATGTTTGAGGAACACAATGCAAAGTGGTTGGAGCCAGAGTGGTTCTTGTGGGTGACAATTCTAAATCTAAGGCAGTCAGATATAAACTTTCAGGACCTGAATGCAACTGTAACTGACTCTGAGCAGAGAGAAAGAAGAACAAGAACAAATTGTATATGTATCTACCTTGAGTCTCTCAGGGAGCAATGAAAACGCTATCTTCTCTTCCTCTTTTCCTTCTTTCTTTCTGTGGTCCTTATCCAGCAGCAACTAGACAGCAGACATGAGGTAAACTCGTTCCTGATTTTAACCAGCAGTTTGAGGACGTTTTTTCAATGGAAAGAAGGGACAACCGTACCGAGTCCAAGCGGGCACAGGAGAAAGCGCTACATTTCCACCTCACAACTAGACGAAATAAAATGCAGGCAACCTGCGAACTTTCCTCTCTAACCAGAAGTTCCGTTTCAGCCACTTGTAATTCCTCGAAATTGGGTTTTTTCCCGAATTTTGCCAAGTAATTGCCACGATTTTCTAGGTAAAGTCCGATTTATCCGCAATTTGAGGTTTTTTCCCGGTTATTAACGTTTAATTGTCCGGTTTGGAGCTTGATGATCCAGACCTCGAAAAGTCAGCAGCTCGAAGATGTAGCAGCTCTTGGTGGCGTGTTTGTGATGGACAATCCCAAGGTCTCCATCCATCCCTGATATCAAAATCGAGAGGAGGGCTTTGTGTCACCGCATGCGCGTTCGAATCAGTTGTGTGCCATTGTTTGTTGATTTGAATTTGACCTAACTGTTCAAAACTGTCAAAAGCAAGTGTCACGCTTTTGAAATGTGGTCAAAAAATGCAATTAACTACTCATTTGATGAAATATAAAAAAATGCAACTCTGCCAGCTTTCTCATCCATGAATATAGATGCCTCAACATACAATGTTCAAGTCTTGACTTTCCTATCTTATTATTTAGCCTTAGGTTGGGGGGGGGACTGGTTTTGTTGTCTTCGGTTTCTCTGACTCAAATAGATAACTCCCAAGGGAATACGTCAACATGGCTCCTCAATCTTCTTGTCCAGTGGCCTATCCTGTTCTATTCCTTGTCCTTTGGTAAGGACTCCCTGTGCACTCCCTTTGGAGTTGTTCCGGGAGGAGTTGATCTTTTTCAATTGATTGAGAAGCTTAGTACCTTCCTGACAGTGTTTTGTCTCTGGCAGCCTAGTGGTGACCTCCAGCTGTGGGCTGCCAAGAAGGATAGTGGGACCTAGAAAAGATCTTGAACGATTAGGTATGTGGGAGTTTTTTTGGGACACTCCTTGTGAACAACCCGTCTCACACCCCTCATACACTCCCCTCCTTCTTGTTGTCTACTTGGAGCATAGACCCTGTTGAGGGACGGGCAGGGACTGCTGCTGCCACAAGTGACATCGACGAGCTGTGGCTTGCCCTCACAGTCCTGTTTGCTCTCTATGGAATAGTCCTGGCCATGGTGATAGTCTATGCTGTGGCCATCACAATACTCTGCTGTAGGATCAGGCACTCCCAGACCATATACAAGCAGGCCCCGGCTCTGGTTGTGCCTTCGATGGACGAGAACATGCTCTTCGATCAGATGAGCTCTAGGGTACACAGAGGTCCATCGAAGGGCTCCGCTGATCCTCCATTGAGTGCAAGAGGCAGAAGGGGCAGCGTTGTTGGAGGAGACCACCATTTGCCCTTCCATCAGACTATGAACAGGGACAACCCAGAGCACTATGCAGCAGCTCCTGCCCAGAGGTTCAGGAGAGACCTGTCCATGGATGAACTCCCAGTGCCAGTCAGGCTAGGACGCGCCTTCTCCACTGTAGTTCCACCCGATCCGGACAGTTCTCGCAGCAACAGCTCAGCATCTTCTCAATGAGACCTTACTACTTTTACCCCGTAAGATGGTTTTCCTCCACACACACACACCACAAACTCCTCCCCACCACCATCATTTCTTTGATCCTCTCAACTCCCTTTCTTTTTTAATCTTTCTTGGGGGGGGGGCTAGTTGAGAGAGATTTAATAAAGATGTACAAAGTTTTAACAGCGAAGGTGTCTCTTGCACAGATGTAAATAATTGTTGTTCTTGGAATCTGGTTCCTCCCCCTTTCTGCTTGCATTTCACAACACAACAACACGAAGAGAATGGCAATGTCAACATCATTTGGAAGGATTCCTCTTCGCAGCCTTAAGGGTCTGCCCATCCTTGCACAGACCGAGAATTACTGCATTGCCTTCAAGCCCTCTTCTCTCTTCGTCCACAGATGCCAGTGGGACTGGGGCCTGCAATGGCATGAGAAGGTGTACGCTGATAAGCTCCTCCAAAAACAATTTGGGCGCAAAGTCTACCCCGTGCACAGGCTAGACCGAGGTGCTTCAGGATGCCTCATTATGGCCTTTTCGCCACAGTGGGCTCACATTCTCAAGAGATGCCTCATGAGTCCGCACGCTATCAAAACCTACGCAGGTAAAATGTCCAGCTAATGGGGCCACGCTCCGCATTTGGAGGGGGGGCTTCATGTTGGCAGTCGATGGTGGTGATCCCCCCCCCCAATAAGATGATCATCTAATCTTGTTGTCGATGTGTACCAGCTCACGTTCGTGGTTCTGTATTAAACAGCCAAGGAGTAGAGGTGACGATTCCTCTTGATCGTCATGGTCAACCTAAACCTTCTGCGACGCTCTTGCAATGCATCACACCCCACCAACACGCACAACCACTGTCCACTATTACGTTCCAGGAGCGGTATACAATTACCATTTGATCTCAGAAAGTGCTTACTTTGTGCCAGATAGATCTAATGATGTTTAGCATGTTGTTTGCAGGAACGGCGATGATACACATTCTGCAGAAAGGCTGATCAACACTGCCAGCTCCTTGATCCTCGCCCAACCAAAAACTGGTAACTGTCTTTTATTACTTTGTATAGTAGCGTGTATGCTCTTGCAAGCCAAATTCCAATTCCAGTCTGACCCATCTTTTGTGTCATGTAAAGCTATAAGAAGCAAAAACAACTAATCTGTAGGAATTCCTGGTCATATGTTTTCAGGTAGGTTTCATCAGGTCCGTAGGCATAGCAGGTATATTTCTCATCCTATCATTGGTGATAACACACATGGTGATATACATGTCAACCGATACTGGAAAGGTAGCCAAAAGCCACTCTTCTTCTTCTCTTTCATTCACTCTACCTTCTACATGTAACTAATCCGTGCTTTGCCATGTATATGCATGTGTACAGAGCAGTATGCAGTAGATCGGTTATCGTTGCATTGTTTTGCTTTGGACCTTCCATTGCCACCCCAAGAACAGATTGATTTATTCTTTAGCAAGTATGAACAGAAGAATTTGCAAAAGATAACTGAGCTCAGTGAAGATGCAGACGAAGAGGAAGAGCTGAATACGATTATACGGGAAATAGAAGACCGTACAACGAGCAATGTCATGGCTTCTCAAAGAGTAGAGAATCAGAAACAAGAAGATGTCTTTGAGATAAAAGACAGTGGACACAGACTGCGGGTCGTCTGCCCTTTGCCCGAAGACTTGGCCGACGTATGGAGAAGACAGCCATGGTGGGACACTGCCATTCAGCACGTGCCCCAGCTGGGATTGGGAGTGGAAGATGTGGCCATGAAGATGAACAATCACATGGAGGAGGCACAGCATGGAGGACAACCTGCAGATTGGTGGAGCTTGGAACGGATAAGCCCACAGCACGCCATCAATGAACCACGAACCACCAAGAAGGTGCCAAAAGCTAGCGATCCATTAAGAAGGCTGGAATGGCTGGAATGTCGACAAATAGAAAGACGGTCAAACCTGGTATTATTTTTTCTTTGAAATCCGTAAATTTCCCCCATTTCGACCTGGTGTTATTTTTTCTTTGAAACGGAATCCGTAAATTTTCGCGGTTTGGGAGACAACCTTTAACCTAATGTTGTCCCCCTTGACCGAGACTTTTTCGGGCCTATTTTTCAAATTTATTTCTTTGCCGAATCAGCCAATTGCAAAATTTATGTTTTTCATTTGGACGAATAGGAAGGGTTTGACTTTGTAAGACTAAAGGTTAATTTAATTCCAACGCTTGGCCTGTCCTGTCTTCTTCCCCAGCCATTGCATAATAATAAAGTTTGCTGTGGTGGAATGAGCTGGCGCTGTGGGAATCATTATTACATGTAAAAAAATATGATGCAAGAAGAAGAAGAAAAACATGCACCACCGGTGGTGGCCAACGTGCCTGCCATCAACACAAGTTCCATACCAAAGAAAGAAGGTTCCATACCCTCTCCTGTGGCCCCTGATGGTTCTTCTCCAAGGCCAATCAGGAGGGGGAGCAGCTCGCCGAGCTCCCTCTTCCTTCCTCGTTTGGTCTCTTTGAATTCTTCAGAAAGTTGGTCGGCTGTGGTCTCCATTCCCGTTTCAATGTCTGCTCCTGTCTCCCCCACATCCCCCCGTGGAGACATTGATATCAGACGGTCGATGGAGAGAGAGGAAGACGACATGTCCCCTTCTAGGCGTAGACCCTCCCGTAATAGGAGCACAACTGGGCCTGCTGCACTTGAAAATAGTGGCAAAGGGCTCTCAGCTGGGAATTTGTTGTTGTTCCGTGCAAAGGACAGAGACAATTCCACTCCACTGAGCAACAGCAGCCTGGGCAGCAGTGCTTCAGCGGCGGCCCCTTCCATCAGCAAGAACAAGAGAGGCACCACCTTTGTAGGCAGAATATCCTTCAGCAAGGACTCAAAGAAGGCCAATGGAGCCAAGCAGAGCTGCTCCTTGCCAAGCGATACCACAGCAACTGCCATAGTCAGTTTCAAGGATGCTGCGACAGGCGATACTCCCCTCCACATTGGTAACCACCAAATCCCTTCCTACAATATCTAGTCTCTTGTACAGATAGGTCTATGCTCTCCTGAGGGCAGTTACGCTCTTACGGCGTATGGCTAACCTGGAATCCCTTTGTTTTCTCTCTGTTCTCATGGAATTGCAATATACAAGAGTGCAGAAAGCAGCGCCCAGATGGGAGGGTGGTTCATAAGCTTCTATGCTTTGGTGCGCTCGTCAATGAACCTGACAAAGATGGAATGAGCCCACTTCACTTCCTATGCAAAACATCGAGAGACTTCCAAATCCTAGAGTTACTTTGTTAGTCTTTACGCAACATATTTTGTTTTCCTTACAAGGAAATCCCTAACATGTATTCATTTATTTATCCTTAATTTCTCTCCCTTACTCTGACAGTGGATTATGAAGCCAATGTCCAGCAGCAAACAAGTGATGGAAATACTGCCCTTCATTACTTTGTTGAGCAGGCAACAGAAGATGTTGATGCTTACCAACAATCACTGGATCTTCTTTTGGAGGCAGGAGCGCATATCAACATCACAAACAATAATGGACGGTGAGCGTGCTTACCTATTACTATCTTTTCAACCGTTTCCTTCCCTCTATGGTTTAATGTTGCTCACGAATACCTTCAATGATCTTTCCAGAACGCCATTGCATGTGGCAGCAGCTAGTGGAAATGTAAAAGGCATTGAGTTACTCTTAGAGAGGGGCGCTGATCTGAATATTAAAGACAGGTACCCATTTAGCACCACTATACCTTGTGGTGCCTCAGCTGACTGAATTACTGTTTTTTTTTTTCAAGGTTTGGGTCTGCTCCAGCTGATGAAGCAAGAAAATGTAAAAATGACTTTGCTCAACCGATCTTGCTTCTCATGGAGGCACATCTAAATGAAGCTGGTAGCAAGAAGACATTAGATGGAGGAGAAGAGGAGAAGAAAGGCAAGGAAGCAGAAAAACGAGCAAAAAGGTCAACGGTTTGGAGGAAGAAAGCGCTGCAGGGAAGGGGAATAGTTGGGGATTTCAAGGAAGCACAAAGTGGAGCAGTGTCTGGAAAAAATGAAAAGCTCCAAGATTCCAATAACTTGGGCAACTCTTCTGAAAAAGATGGAAACCAAGAAGACACAACTAACGCATTGAGTAGACGAGAGAAAAGAAAATCAACAAATTGGAGAAGAAAAGCATTACAAGGAAGAGGTCTAATCACCACAGGCCAAAAACAAGACGCAAACAACAACGCCCAAGAAACATCAAAGCAAGAACAAAGTGGAGTTCAAAAAGGAGAGAAGATAATTAATGAGGAGGAAAAGACCTATCAAGAAGGAACAGAAGACGCAAGTGAAGACTGCGAAGGTGAGAATGAAGTAGAAGACGACGAGGACGAAGAGGACGAAGAGGACGAAGGAAAAGAAGAGGAAGAAGATGGAACTGCGAAACAGACAGTAAAGCCCAGAAGCAAAACTTGGAAAGCTAGAGCCCTTCAGGGAAGAGGTCTGGTGAAGGAAAGATCTGATAACAAGGAGCAAATGCATGGCGGAACAGAAGAACAAGGTAAGGAAAAGAGAGAGAGAACCGAGACTTGGAAAAAAAGGGCTTTGCAAGGAAAAGGACTTGTAAAAGAAGGAGAATCGTTGCAAAAGCCAGGAGTAAAGAGAAGTAGCGCTGAAATTGGAAAAGAAAGGGTACCTCAGGAGCAGAAGAGAGATGCGGATAGCAGGGATATGGCTGAGAAAAAAGAACAACCGCAGACCATACAGGCGCAGAAAGATGCTCCACAAAAAGGGAAAGATAAACCAGAGAGGGGATCAATGATCATATCTTTTGCTGATTGGAAGGAGAAGCAGGAGATGACAGAAAAGGAGAAGCAGGAGATGACAGAAAAAGAGAAGCAGGAGGCGACAGAGAAGGAAAAGAAGCCAAATGAACAAGAGGAAAAGAAAAAGGCAGACACATGGAAAAAGAATGCACTTCAGGGAAAGGGAATTGTAAGAGAAAACAGGACAATAACCATGAGTGAGAACAGGAATATTCCAGCAGACAAGAATGTGGATAGAAATAAAAGTGATGCATGGAAGAAACAAGCTCTTCAAGGCAAGGGGGTAGTGAAGGAGAATGTTGGAGTAAATTTGGGAGAGAACAGGGCTAGGTTGGCGGAAAACGTACACACAAGCAGCAACAAGCCAGACGAGAACAAGAGTGAGTGGAAAAGACAAGCGCTGCGTGGCCGTGGAGTTGTTGGTCAGATGCTGGGTAACAATAACAATAATCAAAATGGCAGCAACAAGGTCAAAGAAGACTTCTATAGAAGCAGATCACTCACAATGATGTTGGAAGGTCCATCTGTTTGGCTAAGAGAAAGCCAGAAAGAGGTGCAAAAGAACAGGCTGCAAGCTGTAAAGGGTGTCTGTATTTCTACTGTGCAGGAGATATTTGAGGAACTTGCGAGGCAAATGGCTCAATTGAAGGAGTTGTCGAAAGATATCTCCATAGAGCAGTTGGAAGAGAAAGAGAAAGCATCATTGTCTTTGCTTCATCGCCTTGATATGTTAAACTTGCTTGAGGAATAAAACGAGTTGACCATCTCTTTTAACACAATCATGAAGCTAGACTAAGGGATATCAGCAAAACATGGATGTTCACTAAAACAGGATATGGTCTGGGAGCAGAGGCACAGAATCATAGGCACATTTCTTGTATTCCCTTCAAGTAACTCTTTGGTGCCGACTTTGCACCATGGTTGCTCATTCAGGTAATCTTGATTAGAGGCATCACTTTCCTCTGCTTTCTTCGTTTGATGCCTAAGTGCTTCCCTTTGTTATCTACAACTTCTAACAAAAGCGTTCGTTCTTGGCTTCTTTGAGCCTTCATGGAACCAGGTTTCAGTCTTTTCTTTTTTAACAAGGGAATGCTAATTTGGTAATAGAAGGATCCAGATTCCTTGAAGAAGTGAGTTCCTTGTTTCAGTTTTTTAAATACCAAAGTACTCCCGGACCTATCAAGAGCATGCATCACTCCCAGCTGGTCAGTACACCGATTCTCCATTGTGGTCCTGAGGCTCACTTTGTTCTGGGTCGAATTCATATATGAATGAACAGGTCCTGTTTGTCACTAACCCACAAGGCCTTGGGGGCATTGGCCTTCATCACACTTGCAGTCTCTTTGATAACCTTGAGTTATCAGGATATGACAGAAAGATATGGTGACTCCCCCCACAGTGAGAAGATTCTGTTCACCAGCAGGAAACTCCTAGAATTGGGGGAGGCAGATCATCACGTTACAAAAGGTTGTATTCCTCTTCCAGTTTGCTTCCCTTACCTCTACCTAATGCCAGTTTATTGTTATAGGAGAGATAGAGATAGGGGATGATGACAAGGACACTGTAGATACAAAGAACACCAAATCAACTTATGATGGAAGTAAAAGAGCTGAAATGCACGAGAACACAGAGGCACAGAAAGAAGAGGATTGGTTTTCTCTGAACTGCCCAAGACAAGAGAAAACAGTGGCTGTTGTGATGCCCTTCATTGCAGGTCAGATAGATCTGCTCAAGGAGAATCTCTTCAATTGGACTCTGCCTCAATTCTTTCCCTGCAGTCACATCTTCACACAGCCTCTGAAGAGAGGGGGAGGTGGGGCAAAGGAAAGCATCCTCCCTCCTCTTAGCTCCAACGTCAAGCTCTTCTTTTATTATAACAATGGCTATGATGAGAAGGTTAAGAATCAAATCCTGGATATCTGGATTGCTGCGTCCAGGGCCACTAGAAAGCCCAAGATCAAAGATGAGCAACACTCAGAAGAAGAACAGGATGTTGATGTGAGGCTGAGTCAGTGCTTCAATCAAGTTGACATCCTGTGGGCTGACCTCAACGAGACACAACTAAATCATGACAAGAACACTGCTGTACAGTTCCTTAAACTCTTTGATTTCCTGAAAAAGGTATTAGAGAGCTTATGTGTCCCACTTCCTCACTTTTTAAGTTCCTGGGAGCTCATCTGGATACTCTGTTTTTTTTCTCCCCTTCTGCTTCTTCAGGAGCAAGTGGATTACTTCTTCCAAATGGAGCCTGACACTTGGCCTGTGAAGGACAGATGGCTGGAAAAGATCTATTTTGAGAGTGTCTGTGGTAACGACTTCTGGATGAAAGGTAAGAGAGCATCTGCAATTCTGCTATCATGGGGATCTTCCTGGAAAGGGAAAGTTGAAAATCATCAAAAGAGTATTACTGTAACTAATTAATTGATGGCACCACCATTTGAACTGGAAGGGAGTTCATTCAGGAATGCAGAGGAGTGGTTTTTGAAGGACGCTGACCTTGGGGCTCACGTCAATGGCAATGCCCTTTACAACGTTGGGGATGTTCAATTCCGCCGTTATGTGAAGCGGCAAATAGACCTCAGCAGCAGCCCTGCCTATGACATAGCCATCTCAGCAGGATTCAGAGGCACATATGAATTCCTCTCTCTTCAATATTTGAACAAGCTATTAACAACACAACACAACACAGACCCTCTGTTCTTTAGAGACTATGGCCATCTGTATGTCTATGTGGAATGGATTTACAACCATGGAAGAATCAGATACCTTAGGTATAAACAGAATTGGAAAGAGTGGGACACTGAATCCATCAACCTGAACTCCCCAAACACCTTTCTTGTCCATGGAATGAGGAATGAGAGGCTCACAGCAAAGGACATTCAGATAATAGAAAAGGAAATGACTGGAGTCAAAGGCTCAGAACAGAGGAAGGCAAACAGAGAGGAGAAAATGAAGAATGCATTTGGTGAGTTTGAAAAGGTTCAGCAACAGAAGAGAGAGAAGTATGAGAAGAGGAGAAGAGAAGCTGTTGAGGAAAGGAGAAAGAGAAGAGAGGACTGGTTTAAGCAGAGCTTTAAGAAAGATGCCAGCAGTGCTTCTAAAGACTCAAAGATTACATGGACCAAGAAAAAGAAAGAACAGATACTTAGAGTTTTACCTTTGGCATAAAAAGAGAAAAGAGAAAAAGAGAAAAAGAGAAAGAAACAGATATCTATGCCTAAAGGTGTTTTCTCACTATTTATTGTAGGACATCTCATACAAGGATCCTTCTTCCTTGTATGATGTCTTATTTTTGAGCCATTTTGTCATGAAATCATGATTGTCAATAACTAAGATATATAAATACAATGTTAAATGAAACATGTCTTTTGTCTTTAAACATGTTAAATAAGAATAATACACTTTTGTTGTTGAGGGATACATAACAAAGCCCCTTTAGCCTACAATTACCTGGATGGTTGTTGATAAACAGTCACCAAAGCCTTGGGCCATCATCCCTCAATCTGTCATATCATCAGAAAACCCAAGCACAGAGCCCTGCATCGTGAGTGCAGAAATGCAACATGTATGTTTACTTCTTTTTTGGCATCAAACAAGTAAAAGATGAGTTGAAGTACCTTGGACAAGCCTGTTTGATCTACGGTTTGGTTTGGATCTGATTCTGAAGGGTTCCACGCCTTCCCTTGCCTAAGGAACAAACTTCTCAGGCTCAAATCTCTCTTTCCAGTCTTTGCCTTGATGTTGTCCAACAGCTCACGGATGGTGTCTGTCCTGTTGACCTGTACCTCCCAGCTGCTGGAAGCTCGCCAACGACGGTTAGGTGGGGCGCCTCCAGCATGGCCTGCCTGAACAGTGATTGCAAAGCTCATGGGCTCTGGCTCACTAGGGCAACATGGCAAACAACACCAGAAACTACTTTGGCCACCACTTGAACCCATTTGGGGAGCTATGCTCAGAAGGCAAGGCAAGGGTATGCACTGGGTGGTGGCCACTTTTCTGAAGTTCCCCTATCAACAATCAGAAGTTTACTGCATTGAACTGTGCAGAACATCAGTGAAGGGCAATGAGTCTCTTGTGTCCTTTCTTCATGGCAGATGAACTGAAGACACCTCCCAAGTGATATCCTTGTTGAATCCTTCACCCCTGAACACCAAATGTCCCCTCTCCCCTGCATCATTATAAATTCATCCTCACATTCATTTACATTCACTACATCCATTTGGAAAGTTGAACTGGACTACTCTTTTAGTGTATCCCCAGAAGAAGAGATTGCTACATATGTGAACAAACCAGATGTTATATCATACTGCAACTTGGATTGCTACTGTTGCAGAGGGGCACAATCCCTTTGTGTTTGGGATGGGGCTTATTTATTTATTTATTTATTTATTTAACTTTATCAATCATACAATTGGTCTGTGCGAAATCTCCTATTCGTAATTAAATTTCACATTTTATTAGAAAAAAATGCAATAAATTTGTTTTTTTTAATTAATACTGGCCATGTCCATAAGTGAAAGTGGAAAAGTAATTGATATTGTAAAGGCATTAAAGGAATTTGTTAAAAATTTTAGTCTTGCATGTACAAAGGCATAAGTCAAGGACTCTTTTTTCTGAAAGAGCAAAGTAACCAAAGTGGGTAAGTTTTTCTTGCTTTACAATAAAACACATGCATTAAAATAAAATGTTAATTTAACTTAATTAAGAGTAACATTGTTGTTGCACTTCAGAAAAAGGTCTTTCTCTGATCACTTCATTCTCTCTGTGCAAAGACTTCAATGTCTGCAACTAGGAATGAGGTCACAGGTAGTGCAATGTTATAATTGCTGCCATTTGCACTGCTCCTTTGGGTGTTGCAATTGTCACTGATACCTACAGAGAGCAGAGAGAGATGTATAAGGCCTTGGTTTGGTGATTAGAGAGTGTGCGTGTGTTTGGAACAAAGTTCTTCAAGATATGGCTTTGATTAAAAAGGAGAAAGTAACAACAACAAGTTGAAGAAGAAGAAAAAGGTACATACATAAGTCTGAACCAAATGATGGCCCACAGACACTACTTTCTACTGTGTTGTGATTTCTATATGTTCTCATTTGAACAGCTCTAGTTCTGATTTGAGTGGCATATCCAGAGATGAAAGAACCTCTTTGCCATGAAGGAGACAGAGTAAAAAGCCATGACTCATAATCTAGTGAACTGTTTTCACATCTGCTCCACTTTGCCTTTCTATAGCCTTTTTCATCATGCAGTTAATAATAAACATCATCCATTGATGATTAAGAAGGAGCCTTTTTTTTGTTACATACCTCCAAAGATGTAGCCATCTGTAGACTTGATGATGGTCAGTGTAGGACTGTTAGCATTGTCACATCTTGAGTGGAAGTCAGCACCACGAAAGCCATCTCTTTGGCCCCTGTACAACAGCTCCCACCTTTTTGTCACTCCTCCAGCCCACTCTTCCAGCTGCTGCGCCATGTCATCGTTGACCAACACAGAGTCCATGAGCCTAAGCGAACTCAAGCATTCATCTTTGAGCATATGAATTGTTAGGGTGAATGTGAAAGAAGAGAGGAATATTAATAGGGGGGAAGGTGTACCAAATGCTTCATCAAGGCCATAGTACTCCAGCTCTAGCCTGACTCTCTTGGAAGTCATTTCTTCAGGCAGTAGTGGCACTCCTGTTTGTAGCCATGCAAGGATGATTGCAAAGGGTTCACTTGGCCGATCTATGAAGTATCTATTAAACTCTCACCCCATAAATGGTACAATCATTATTAGAGATGTTAATGACATTAACTTTGGGAGTGCTCACCTTCCAGAAGAATCTTTGGTCCAGGGGTGTCTTCCTGAGAACATGGCCTCCAGCATGCTTCCTGAATACTTGCACAGAGTGCTCTTGAATGTAGTGAAGTGGCAGCCTGACACGTTCAGCTCAATCACAGCGTCATTGATCTTGTATCTCTTTGCCATTTCTTGCTTCTCAGCCGAAAACTTCTTCTGTTCCAGCCCCAGAGCTTGCTTTTCTTCCTCAAGCTGCTTCTGGACCTTCTTGGAGAAGGCATTAATGCTGTTCAGTGCCTGTGATAGTTGTGTAAGGTCCTGTTCCATGGCTGTGAGCAAGAGTGGAATAAATGACTGACACTCATATAAAGTTAAATACTATGCAGTAATTAAGTTGCAATTAATTGTGGGCGTCCAATCAACAGATCCGAGATGGTCCTCTTCCTCTCTTCCTCTTCCTCCATTTCTCTTCCTCTTCCTCTTCCTCCGTTCCTCTTCCTCTTCCTCTTCCTCTTCCTCTTCCTCTTCCTCTTCCTCTTCCTCTTCCTCTTCCTC
>CDFI01105945.1:0-18429 GCA_000826405.1 Acanthamoeba divionensis | reverse complement strand
TGGAAAGCAGAGGGTTTACTGTGGGTGTCTTACAGTGTGCAAGAGAGAGAGAGAGTGTAAAATGAACTTTGTGTTTTATTGTGACACATGCATCATGTGTGTGTACGCAGAGAAAAGAACAACCAACAACTGAGTGTGTGTGTGTTTGGGTATAAAAGGAAGGGGAAAATGTAAGATGACATATTTTGATTAATAAAGGGATAGGCTCAGTTGAGTCCACAGAGATTCTGTCTGAAATCCAAAATCTCCTAGCAGCCAATGAGGGAGTTTTACAGGAGATATCTCAATCTCCTGAAATGCTAAGACAGGGCGCCCCTTGAAGATGAAGACCACTTATTCCAATAGCATCCAGAGGTTCTGGCACTGCCTGTAATCATATATGGGCAATGTATGTGGGCCAGGACAACTCCAAATGCAGACACTGCCACTTGTCCCAACCTGGCCACTACTCAGACTCCCTCACCCAGTGCCTCTCAATCTCTATATACCACACCCAGCTCTTAACCTTCACTAGGCCTTTCACTCAGCCCTTCACTCCCTCTTACTCCTTCACTCTCACTAAGCCCCTCACTCTCACTTACTCCTTCACTCTCACTTTCCCCTTCACCCTCGCTCACTTTCACTCTCCCCTTCAATCTCGCTCTTCCCTTCACTCACTCACCTCATCACTCTCACTCAGCCCTTCACTCTCACTCACTTCATCACTCAGCCCCTCACTCTCACTCTCCCCTTCACTCTCACTTTCCCCTTCACCCTCGCTCACTTTCACTCTCCCCTTCAATCTCGCTCTTCCCTTCACTCACTCACCTCATCACTCTCACTCAGCCCTTCACTCTCACTCACTTCATCACTCAGCCCCTCACTCTCACTCTCCCCTTCACTCTCCCTCTCACTCAGCCCTTCACTCTCACCCACCTCATGACTCTCACTCAGCCCTTCACTCTCAGTCACCTCGTCACTCTCACCCAGCACCCAAATACACTTGGTGCCATCTAACTGGTGTAGTGAATCTGCAGCTGGAAAGGCAAAGTTTAATGTCTGTAGTATTCAAGCCCAGCTCCTTCACCTCAGCTTCAGGTCTCATGCCATACTCAAATGTAAACACACTATTGGCCTATTATTATTAAGATGTTAACACTTAACTTTAAGGAGATGTGTAAGGACAGTGTGGCTTAGGGTTAATGGTGTGGTGTTGCCTTCACTTACAGTGACATTTCCCATGTCGTGTTCCACAAAGCTGTTCTTCTGCTTTTGTTCATTGCCATCATCATTTTCATCTCGAATGAACAAGCCATGGTGCAGCACCAGCTTGACGCTGACATGCGTTGCTATGATGGGCTGAGACAGAATCGAGCCAAACTTGCTCATTAACTTCAATGGGTCTACAATGTTATGTTCTCTGTTGTTTCTCTCAGTGAGGGCACCCAAATTCTCTAACAAACAATTTTCTCCTTTAATGCTGTGGTAGGTTTGAAGAAACTGGTAGCCAAAAGGAAAGAGATATGTTAAGCATTTAAGATACCTGACAATTGAGATTGTTACCTCATGCAATACAGCATGGTGACCCAGTTTTTCATAGAATGATATCACTTGGTTGTTCTATCTATAAGCACCAAGATTCAAGAATTGTGAGAGAACACAATCATAAAGTTATCTCTGATCCAGAAGGATGATTTAGCCATGGCTGAGTCACCCTTGGAGAGTCACAGTGGGGCCTCACATGGGGCCCACCACCTGGGGCTCCCTGTTCATCAATGCGATCACCACCATCAATGATGATGACGAAGACAAAGAATAGTAAGGAGGGCCCACTAACCTCCACCAATGCCATGGGAGGGGCCAGCAGAGTCATGGACATATAGGCTACAAGGTGGACACTGTGTGAGGGTGACTGGCTCAATTGAATGAGAGGGGCCTCCTAAGTTCTTTTTCTTTCTTTCTGAGCTGGACAGGCAAGCCAGGCACACATGTGTAACCAGCCTCCGCCTCTTGGCACTGAGTCCTATTGCATCCTTGGAAGGTCATTGCCACGCCCTCATGTGATGATGGTCCAGCCTCCATCCTTGTTTATTTAAGCTGAAGAAGAGTGTCTGTGTATAGGACATATTAAAGAAGGTATCATATGTGTTTTTAATCAATTAAAGAGCATATGAACAAAAAAAAAACAATAGATGTTCTCTTAAGAAGCAATACAACCTTCATACACATAGACCAGAGAACAGAAGTTTCTTCTAGAGCAGGTCAAATCAAGCACAGCCTTCAAACACTATGTCAAACCAGTCCACTTCACTGACCACTCATGTGTGTAAGGATGTTATACAACATCCACATGACCATCACCCAAGAGATATTGTGGAGTCTTGGAAGAATAAGCAGGGTTGGCTGGATGGTTGATGAGATAGACAGCAAGAGCATCCCATTTTGTAACATCAAAAAGCCTGTTATAGAGGTCCCATGCATTAACTTCAAACTGGCTCTTGTTCATTTTGTGATCTTTTTGGTTTTGACCCAAAGGAAGCAATACATCACCTCAAGGAATGATAGCTGCATAAAATGATTCAATTTTAATATTAATATTTACAATCAATTTTTAAATGGCAGTGACAATAATAATAATAATAGAATACAGTGACAAACCTGGGTAACAAGTAAGACCCTTAGCGTCTGGATTATAAAATGTCTTCAAGAAGGCTTCAAAGTTGAGATCATGTAAATCTAAATAAAGAAACCTGTTTCATCAGTATGAAAGGTGGCATTATGAGGTGGGGCAAGGCGAAAAGAAAAGATTTTAAAGTGGCTCACAGTATAAGCCTCCTCTGAGCTCCATTAGATGTCAAAGTCAGGCAGGAGATGTAACCAAAGAACCATTCACCCAATCTATAAAGATCTCTGGCATAAGAGAATCTGGTAGTGCATGGTAATCATGCCAATAAACTTCAATTTTGGAGTCAACAAAGGCCTCATAAGCTTCCTTGGCAGACTTCTTGGCACCAATGATCAAACTTCATGCTACCTGTTTTTGATTTTACATATATTAAAAAAAAGGACGACAAAGAGATAAGAGGGGAGGGATGATGTGACACCTGAGATAAATTAACCACATTCTCAAGAGCTAAGAGATCACATATTTCTTGTAGCTCTTCCATTTTAGCACCATTCTCTTGGACTAGAAATTGACAGCACTGATCTAATTCATTTGGTTCTTCATCTTAGAGCATATTAACTCCATTTGGTCTTGCTTTATGAATGGACCACCAGAACATGGCCTGTGTGCTTCCAGCCAGAACGAAATAACAAGGAGATTCATTGCTCAAGAGCATCAACTTCATCTGTTCAGCTATGGTCTCCATATCATTCTGTGCAAGATAACTGAAGATAAAGTGGAATTCATCCAGGGCTATTATCCAACGTTTAACACTTAATTGATCCAACATACAGAGAGCTTCTCTGACCCGAATATGATAGAGTGTCAATTCAGGTCTGTCAACCCAAGCATCTTTGAAGATAGTTTTAAACATTTTGAAGATTTCCATCCACTTTTCATCAACATTCTTGATTCCAGCCAAACAACTCCAATCCAAATATGCAAAGCAGAAATCCCCTTCAAACAGCTTTTCTTGATGAAGATCAGTCAGCAGAAAGGGAAGCAGATACTTAGCAAGGGTGGTTTTTTCTGATTTCACTGCTCTATCAATGTACAAAAGGGTGAGTAACATTGGCACTGATAAAGATTGCAGCTATTGGAGTAGAACAGATCTGAATGCTTGTGCACCAAAAAGGTAGAAAGGATGATTTTCCTGAGTAGTTTTAATGACTCCTGGTGAATTGGATATCCACTCTAAGTTTTTAACTATTTAAATGAATATGTTAAGGGCTATATCATCATTAATAGAACTTCACTCTGGCTGAAACATTATCTCTTTGCTCTCTCTCTCTCTCTCTCTGGGCAGTAGACAGTTGTAGAGTCAAACAACCACCTATAAATCTCTCTTTCTCTTTCTCTCTCTTTAATAAATCTACAAATTTGTTACCTTTCTGGTGCTACATTGGATAGAAAAAGTGGTAATCCTCTTCTCTTAAATGTTTCATCACTTGAAGGGGCAGGCTATTTTTAAGTCCTAAAAAAATTGAATGCCACAATCAAATTACTAAGAGAACAACATTAGCACTAAATTCACCTACCTTGATGCTTTTGAAGATTTATCCATGCAATTTGAGCAGCCTCAATATCTTGAGAAAAGCATTTTTCAAACTGTGTCTTGTTGAGGGCCAGCAAATGACTGCCATCTGTGTGCTTAAAGTTATTAGAATAATTTAAAATGCCAAGAGACTTAAGCCACTGTTGCACATTGTTGTTTGTCCATTCTTGAACTGATTTTTTAAGAAAAGCTCTAGAGGTGCATTGACAAGAAAGCTGGTTACAAGTTGGACACTCTATAGGCTAAGCCTCTTTTTTTATGAGCTGAAGGTGTGCACTGCTCTGTTGATAGGCAAAGGGTAGGTTTGGAGTTTGCACAGCAGCCTTGGTCAAAGTGGAAGGGGTGCACTTTGATTTTTTTAAGGGTCAGCCAATGGCTTTGATTTTTTGCCAGTCTTCTCATTATATTCAGGGGAGGTACAAAAGGATGCATGAGCAGACAGAACTAACATCTTTCTTTGTCCTTTCTGTTATTGAAATATAACATATACACTAACAGATATGTCTACTACAAGTGGTACCACTTTTTCTTTTACACCTACTTGCCTCTAGCCCCCTTGTGTATATTGATTATATCTTTATTATTAAATAAGATACTATAACAAATTGTTAATTCTTGTATTGATAATGATAGGGTGCTTTTACAAAGGCTCTTAAGTTGAGCTAACTTCTATAGTTAAAAGAGGCAGCTTTATTAATATGACATACTATATAGACTATATGGCACATGTGATGATGAGTTTGGCTATTATATGATTATAAAAAAAGAGTTTATTAAGATTTTTTTAGTTTTTTAAAGTTAACAACAATAACCCTCATCTAAAAGGGAGGAAAAGAGAGGTAACATATGTGTGGTTACTTGGTACAAGTGATTTTGGTGATGGAGGGGTCATTTTTATACTTGACAGCTAAGTAGTTATTAATATTGAGGCAGTTAGCCAGACTAGTAAGAGGCTCCCAGGTGTTATACTTATGACTGTAGCTGGCCCACTTGACCTGATAGTAGATCAAGCTAGTCTTTTTGTCTCATGCCTCATCTACAATCTTCTCAACCACTTGTTCTATCACAAGAAAAAAATAATCCTCTCTAATAATCCCCCTAAAAATAGGGGATTATTTTTTACTGCCTTAATTTTTTGATTTTAAGTATGAAAAATGATTGGATTAAGTTATAACAAGAACAATTTTAAAGTTTCTTAGATTTAAATTCTAAAATGATGTTTTAAGACTTAAAAAAAGTGGGAAATAAATTGAAAAAAAAAGTAGAAAAAAGACTTTTTATATCAAGACATACCAAGAGACACATTGTTGCAAATGAATCTTGTAGAAACACATTCAATTGAATGTTTTAAATGATTCAGTTGATTGTTGGCCTCTTGAAATTAAGTTAATTTCAACTGTAACATAAAAAATTATAAAACTAAATTTTAAGAATTAAAAGGATTTTACATTATCAGGTCAAAGTCAAACTACCAGGAGTGAAATCCTAACATTTCAAGTAGGCTAAGGTAAGTAAATGTTTTTTTAATTATTATAATAATTAATCATTTTTTTACAAATTAAACAGGTTATAATTAAAAAAGAATAAAAGCTATAATTTTTAAAGGCAGCTCATGAACATGCAAGCTGACAATGGAAGTGAATTCCTTAGAGATGTTGTGCCATTTTTAAAAGCCAGAAACATTGATTGTAAGTAATAATTTATTAATTGATTAAATTCTAATAATGATTTTTTTTTTCAACATTCAGATCAACATTCATGCCCAAGAACCCCAAACAAATGGACAAGTGGAATGACCAAACATGAACATTAAAAGAAGGCTTTTATATTTTATTAATTTAAAAAAAGTAACAAATATTAAAACATTACAACAACATTTAGATGCCTTTTTCTACACTTAAAATCAGATTTTACAACAATGAAACAAGTTTCCTATGAGATACATTTTAAAAAAATCATATAAGTGTCAGTAACAGTTAAAGAAAATGATACAATGATAGAAAAAATGAGAAGAACATAATGAAAGCAGCAGAAGAGAAAAAGATAAGATGGAAAATGAATAAGAAAGTTTAAGATTATTAAGAGGAAGAAAAAGTATAGGTTTGTCAGAGAGACATTAAAGAGAAAAAAGATAAGTATAAGATGTGAAAAAGAAAAGTAATTGTACTAAAAAAGAGAAGAGATTACCTGTACACTTTAAAATGAAAAAAAGATGACAGCTACAATAGAGAGAAAAAAGAATCAATTAGAAGTTATACTATAGGAGATTTGAAGCCAGTTATCAAGTACAGAAAAAAATTAAATAAAAAGACAGAGGCAGAGGCAGGCAAGGAGACAGAGGCAAGCAAGGAGGTAAATGAAAGCATAAAAGCAGAGATAAGCATAGAAGTGAAGGCAGGCATGGAGGTAGAAGCAGCCACAGAGGCAAAAGTAGGCATGAAGGGCAAGGTAGATGATTATTTAAAAGTTAAAGAAAAGAAAAAGAAAGAGAGCATCAGTATAAAAGTAAGAGAGAGAAAAAAGAATGTAACTGAAAGATATAGTTGAAATCAAATTAAAGTAAAATGTAGTATAGACCCATCAAAGAAAGATAACAAGAAGAAAGAGATAAAAAAGAGAGAAAAAGAGATAACTTATCTTTTTAAAGCTTCTTGCAGGCAAGAGGAGAAGATGGCTCTGGACAGAAGGAACCTAAGTCACTTTTATGCCAGCTTGAATGTGGCTACTATAAAAAGAAAAAATAGAAAAAGAAAGAAAAAGGTAAAAAAAGCTTAACCAATCTTTGATATGTCTACATTTACTACCATTAACTAAAGTAATAACCTTAATGTTTCTACAACTAGTGATGAAGAGATATCATTGTTAAAAGTGACACTATAAGAAAAAGGCTAAAAGTCATACAACTATACTTTATTTCAAGTCATATTGGCAGATACTTTAGAATTAAAAAGAAACATGTTAATATCAACCTTGGCCTTGATGATGTGAGTTAAAAGAAGAAATGGTGCTAATGATTGTTTAATAAGATCAGTTTTAAAAGCATATTCTTTTTATATAAGTTCTTTAAAGCACATAGTGTGAGTTAAGTTAGCTTATTTTCTAAGATGATTTTAAGTTCTAGCATTGTTCTACTAGTAAGAAAGGCAATTTGTAATGGCATGGCTAGAACATTTATAGTATCTGTAAAAAGAATTAAAATTATATGACTGCCTGTTGTCTTGATTATCTTTAAAGTGATTTTATATTTGATTAATTGCTCTTAAATGATAGTGAACTCTTGTTTTACTATAATTGATAACTAAAGTGAAGTTGATTATTATGTTAAGGAAAGAAACTTTAAGACAGATTGAGTAAGTCTAAATTAGTTGTTTTCTCATTTTTAAAGAAGGATTTACAGTTAAAAAGTATATTATAAGCTTGATCAGCAAAGAGCTTCTTTTTAAAATGAATGATTGGTACAATATTATTATAGGATAAAGATAGTCTATAAAGGTAAAATCTAATACATTAGCTATCTTTAAACTTGTAAGCATTATCTTTAAGAAGTTTAATGATCTTATTTATATAATTGAAGTAAGTGTAAAGACTTTTAAAATTGCTTAACTTGATGTTTACAAGTTGTTTAAGTAGATGTAGATCTTAACAGACATTAATAAGTTTAAATCATTTATAGATTACTTTGTAAGCTTTTTAGACAGTTGTCTTTTCTCTTGTAATAGATTAAAAGTGTTAATTAAAAGAGACATTAATAATATCTAAGGCTAGATTGTATTTGTCATACTTTACATGTAGCTTCTTTTATTTAAGATCATTGTTGTTGTTAGGCTTAGGTTTAGATGGACCATTGTTACTAGCATTAGATTTAATAATATCTTAAAGACTACATGCAAGTAATTGATTTTATATGTTGATCTTTTACCTTTTAAAGTTAGTGCCTTCAAAGATAAGCATGCTAGAAAGTGAAAGACTGATGTTGATTGACATTGTATTATTATATTATTGTATCAATAATGTAGGCCCATAACCTGTTAAAAGAGTGTTTTATATAATGTAAGGTGAAAGATTTTTATTATTATTATAAAAACAAATATCATTTACAAGATGTATTTATATTAAAAAAGAAAAAAATTAGAGAAAAATTAAAGAATTAAAATTGATCTTCCAATACTTCTTTAATGATGTATGTGTCATAAATGTAAAAAGATGTCACCTGCTACTACTAGCTGCTATGAGTTAAAAATGGTCCTTATAGTGACCAATTACTTTGAGCCTAAAAGTGCTAAGAGGTCACTGATTAAAAACCACATTGAGTTTAAAGTAGTTGAAAAAGAAAAATAAGACATCAGTCATAAATCTCTTTAAGTCTAAAAGTGAACACAGTCTCAACTAATATCAACAACTTTAAATATAAAGAAGAGAACAGCTGTTGATCCAAATGCAAAGAAAAGATGGCCATATGTTATGCTTATTATGTACAAAAGTAAAAGGAGTCCCAATCCAATGTGTGGGAAGTAAATGTGAGCTTAACAAAGAAGCAACAATGAACCATCATTATTGTGATAATCTCTTTGAGTTTAACAATAATGAGAGTAAACCACTTTCTTACTGTTACTACTACTATTGCTGTAGATATATAACAAAAAAAGAGAAATCCATCATAGTCATGGCCAGATACACTCTTGTATAAAAAAGTACTACAGTAAAAAATGGATTACCAATAAAAAGAAGTCTAAGGTTTTGACATGATCATTTTTTTTCAAGTTTAAAAAGAATCTTAGTCTGTGATAGTCATTTGCGAAGTTGCCTCGGTGAGTGAGGCTACTACACTTGGACAAAGGTTGGTGGTGCATTATGAGACAAAAGGTTGCCCCCTCCCAAAAAAAAAAGATGAGAGATTAAAAAATTCAAATACCAATGAGTCTGGCTGGCTGTGTTCTGCTTCTGGCTTGCAAGCAGATTTATCATCTGAATCTGACCCTGCCACCGCGTTGCTAAATGCGCTAAAACAAACCAGTTTCTGTGACGTGTTTGAACGATGTCTCGCCAATGGTTGGCCAAGCAATTCCCGCTGCTTCTTCATCATTGATGCAAACAGAGCTGCATTCAAAAAGGCTATGCTTGGAGTTTATGCGGCTGTGTGAGCTTCATGCTTTAATGGGATTCCGTGTAATCGCATCTCAGTACTCCTAATGGGAAGAAAAGGTTTGAGCAAATCATCGCTCCTGAAGTCAGTGGTCAGAATTCTCCAAAATACTTTGCTAGAATATGTTGTGCCTTTTTATGTGAAAGCTCCAAAAACCATCAATTCAAATACTGGCCTCTGCATGCTTCCATCCATTCTGCTCGTTGAGCAAGCAAAGAAACAGCGGATCAAATTGCCTGAAAATCTGGACACAAGCAACATCTCAGACGTTTTGGATGCATTTTCAGAGTGCAGAAAGTGTCCCATTTTTATGCTGGATGGTGCTGACACAGTCTTTCTCAGAAAAGGTGTCAATGAAAACACAAGAATGCACTATGAGCAGTACAACTTTCCGACATAGCTAAGAATTATGGCTCCTTGGGTGTCATCATGGGCAGTTCAAAGCGTCTCCATTCCCTTGCATACTGTCAGCAAGATGACCCACCCATTGCACAGTACCACACTTTCCGTTCACTCAATTGTACGAAATACCAAGAGGTGGCGATTCATCCTATGCATCATGGCAAAATCGCTTCATTTATAGAATGCTTAGACCCGAATTGGAAGATTGACGACAAAGAAGCCATCAAAGCATTTGCTCACATTGGTGGAGTGCAAGGATACTATAGTGAGTGGCTGAGCCAGGGCAAGTTTCCAGTGCCAGATGGTTTGCTGAGTCCATTTAAACTGACATCACGTTGTTGCTGGCACGTACACGTGAAACTGCTTTTACAAGCCACAGAAGGTTCATTTGAATGGGCCACAAAGGTTACTGGCATCAAAGAGCGCGGATTAAAAGAACTCCTTAAATCATTTGAGGACGAAGATGATGACGACTCAACACAACATCTTCGTGCATGTGCAGAAAAGATTTGCTTGGTTGACGAGGGATTCCTCATGCAATATGGAGACAACTTTTTTCCAACATTTCCCATCATTCTCTTGAGGCTTTACAATGACTCCTTGGCCAATAATTTTGGGCTTAGCGTCTATCAGACACAGTGCCTCTGCGATCCCACTGGGCGTCCGCGTGCTGAAGAGTTGGAATGGCTTCTGATGGAAGGCGAGTGCCCTGGCTGGGATGGAGCCCGTCTCTATCTGAAAGATATTCGTGGTAAAACCATTAACCAAGTCATCAACAAGCCCAAGGACGATCAAGGTATTGATATGGTGGTGGTTTGTT
Source organism: Acanthamoeba divionensis (assembly GCA_000826405.1). Lineage (NCBI taxonomy): Eukaryota > Discosea > Longamoebia > Acanthamoebidae > Acanthamoeba > Acanthamoeba divionensis. The sequence continues at coordinate 7,865 of CDFI01105945.1, read as the reverse complement.
CGAAAAACCAAGTCAATCTCTACCAGATAAAACTGAGCAATAGATGGCCGTCAGTGATGGAGATAGTCCTGGCCTGGAACAGTCTAATTACATAATTGAACGTTTGACAAACACATCACTTGTGGACAAGTGCTTGCGTCGGATAGGAGCAAAGAACATCAAGTACCATTTCTACGTTCTAACAACACAACATGTGAGCTCAAATGCTGTGGATACATTTGAGGATAATGACATACAACTTTTACAGCGTGAGGATGTGTATGAGCTGTGGCCTGATCGTGTGAAAGAGTATGCGCAAAAGAATAGTATATCCTGGATAACTGGGGACGGCTGACTCTAGTTTGGGCTGTGCTTAAGAATTGGGCTTTTTGCTTGAGCATGATATCCATCCTTGATGTAAAATCAATAAAATTTAATTTATGAGCCATGCAAGACACTGGCAATAACAGGTGGTACCTTACAACAAAGGCTGCTTGTTGTCCCAAGTAAAGAGTGGCCATCATCATGGGTCATGAACCATTTCAAGGCTAAAGTGAAGAGTTTGCACAAGTCATGAAATGCCACATTGGGATGAAAGCGCAGAGTGGATATGGATCATGAACTACTGCAAGTCAGAAAAAGTGAAGAGTGGTCATAAACCACTTTGAGTTAAATGTGAAGAGTGGTTGGTGGTCATGGGCCAGCAGCCACTTGAAAGTCCAGCGTGGTCACAGGCTAAATGCCACTTCAAGTCCCAACATTGAAAGGCAGTTGTGTGTGGATCATCATCATCAACCAAGTCGGACTGAAAGTGAAAAAATAGTCCACCAGTCAACAACCACTTTCAACTCAAAGTAGTCGTGTTGGGTCTCACATCACCTGAGTTGAAAGTGCAAAAGTGAATTATCAGTCGATGACCACTTCAAGACCAGAGTGGTCATGGGCCATACATCATGACAACCTTGAGCTGAAGAAACAGTCAATAACCACTTCAGGCCAAAAGTGGTCACACACAACCACTTTGAGTCAAAAATGAAGAGTGATCATGGATGTAAATGATCATGGACAGGTCACCAACCACTTCAAGTCCAAAGTGAAAAGAGGTCATTATATGGGTTATTCACCAAGTTGGACCCAAAGTGAAAAGTGGTCAAGGATAACATGCCACTTCAAGATCAAAAGTGAAGAGTGGTCACAAGCATCAACCACCTGTGAGCTCAAAGGTGAAAATGAGTCCTACAAAGTTGCCATTTTTTCTGGTCATCACCACAAGGACATCAACGAGTGACTCCAACAATAAGTGGTGATGAGCACTTCTGGATAATGAACTAAGCTTGACATTGTTAGTCTCGATGAAGTGGTAGTCTTGTGTCAAAGGACTGCTGTGAGATATCAAGTGTTGGACGACGATGTGATGATGAACCACCATTTTGAGTGCAAAGGCAACATTGTCCATTACCATCATTCACTTTTGAGTTGAAGTATGTTAACTAATTTGCACTCCAACTCACTTCCTTCTATTCATTGATGACCAAGACATCCACGCACCAAAACACAATGGCATACATGAGGATAGCGATGGTTCATCTGGGTAAGCCATCAACCTGCAATTGCTCACAGATGCAGAGAGCCATGTGTTCACAGTGTAAAGCAGAGCACAGATATGCAATTATTTGAAGAAATCTATTGGGAGCATGGCCAGTAGACCCTTGTGAAAAAAGGGACACAGTCAAAAGAGGTATCACCGATGAACAAAAAAGTGGGACCCAAAAGCAGATTGAGGAAAAAAAAATTTGAAAGCCTCTTCCTTTTGGGTCCAAGTGGGGTCAGGTCGCTAACTTTTTTATACGATCATTTTTTACATACAGTGATGTGACCTATTGTTGATGTGTCCATTCCACAATGACATAGGTCTATGGGCACCATATGAACTGTCATCATGTGTGAGACCACAAATGTACATGGAAAGCTAATGTGTGCTATTTGGGCTTCACATTTGTGTAAAGTTGTGGCTACAAATCAACAAAAGTGGTAAGTGATGTGTATTCACTTCGAGTCAAACACAACATCACTTTGGGATGAGAGGTGTCATGGCCACAATACCAGGGAAAGAGTGAAGAATGATCAGAGATTGGCAAGCATGTTAAGTCTGTGGTGAAAAAAGAGGTTATGGTTCAAGAAACCGCTCTTTGCACAGAGCTTCCTCCCCAAGCTAAAGCTATCATTGGTGGCTGCCACACCAACTCGCTCTGCTGTCTCTTTTTCTCACATGGGACTAGTGTGTTGACTCTTTGTATGAGATAGATACTAACAAGCAAGTTCATCTATAAAATATTTCTTGGTGGTTCCTTGTGTGATGAATGAACCACTCTCATGGCAAGGACCATGGTCACCATCAACAACATTGATGTGTTCAAAGTATCAAATAGTCCAAAGCACAGTGGTCATCTATGCTTTTTCAAGTTAAAAATGAGAGAGAGAGAGAGAGAGAGAGAGAGAGAGAACGTCACACCACTACTTGGATTCCAAAGTGAAAGAGTGAACATGGATTATTATCAACCACAAGTGGACCCGATGTGAAAGGTGAGCCATCAACCACTTGGGCATCAGTCATACACTTTGACTGAAAGTGGTGACATGTCGTCCACCACCACTTTGGGTCCAAAGTGAAAGAGAGGTTGCAAGTGAAATCATCAACGACCATCATGGGCCAGAGTGGGGCGCAGGTCACGTACCCCTTTGAGTGGGCGAATAAAGTTAGTTCATTATTCATGCATTTATGCGGACTTTTGGACCCGCGGTGGACATTGGTCGCATTGACAAACAATTAAAAATATAGAGGTAGAATACAAGTGCTGCCTTGTGAGTTCATCACGACAACATATATTTAACGATCCACAATACAAGCGGTGCCAGGCACAACAATAATCCAACAACAGCAAGTCATGAAAGCTAACACAACAGCAATAGTATTTCTTTTGTTCACAATACTTGCTTTCACACTGGTGTATTTTCCATTGAGCCAAAGCATGGCTTGATGATCGCGAAAGCGGCCAATATAAGGTTGGGACATTATATTGATTCCATTGCGAAAGATATTGATTCTGTAAAGAATAATGCTAGTGGTACAATCAACAAACCCATGGTGGCCAACCCCATTGATGTGGCGCAGCTGAGCAAGTTTTTGATGGGACATGATTACAGCATGTCAGACACAATTGGAACGATGTATGTTATTGACACAGACAAGTCAGCTGAGCCCATTGCCACGATTTTGGGGAACCTCGACATCTTTGAGCCTGTGTTGGGAGTCTATGGTAAATCTTTGGTCAGCGAGGATTTGATCAGGTTGCACATGATTAACTATGTTCGATCGATTGACTCTCGAGTGCATCATCGTTGACCATGAGCACGTTGTTGTGTTCACACAGAATGTGAAACAGTACGACGAGTTAGTTGCATTATATAAAAGGAAGGATTGTGGTGTGTAATGGATAACATTTTATTATTACTATTAAAAAGATGACATAAAGCCTCAAAGGGGCAGTGCGAGAGAGAGAGAGAGAGAGAGAGAGAGCAAGCTGATGGTTTATTTATCTAAATGAACCTAGCCTAATGGAATTTGTGCGCCAAAACAATAAACGGATGTGTGTCTATCAGTGGCCATCAGACACATCACCATCACCAGCTGTTCTTCATAAACAAGTGCTTCTCATTGTTGCAAGAAACAAAACTGCACCGAGAAGGATCTATCGATGGAGGCTGGGCATCGAATCCATGCTGCCATTGTTGGAGAGCTACACGTCTGTTGACAAAAAAGTGTACCTGAAATTGTACCCAGTGCTGACTTCCACAAGGTTTCCCAAAGCATAAGCAAAAACCAAAATCAAAAATTTACTTGAAGCAGCAGACTTGGACAATCTGATTGATGATGTGCAGAATTTGATCCCTTTGGCCAACTTGGCATTCTCTTCGTCACGTGAACATCAACTACTGACAGAGGAATGACCTGAAGCACATTGTCCATCGACTGTTCTATACAGCCGCCTCAAGTCCTTAATGCAAAGCGAAGCAGAACCCAGACTGACCAACAACCACACATTGAGTGCAAAGTTGAAAAAGCAGAGCATCTATGTGATGAGATTGAGAAATGTGAGAGTGGTCACAGAAGTTGAACCACTTTCCTGCTGCTGTCATGGTCAGTCTCTCTCTGAACTTCAAGTCTGCTTTGAAATGTGAGTGTATGATGGACATGAACACTTTGCACACAAGGTAAACAGAAGGTGCCACAGGTTGTGCTCAAAGGCAGTATCACTCATTACATTTGTCAACTTTGAAGCCAAGGCATCAGAGGTCAAAACCAAAAGTGATTGTATGTGGTTAGTCTTGGTAACCCATCACTTTCAAATTGTGCTTTTGAGTGTCTATGGTGCATCAATCAGACACACAATGGCCACAAGATAACAATGGTGTTTTTATATCGTCTGTAGACCCATGAGGTAGAGAGACACACTCACAAGAAAAATGAGACTTGATCACTGTGATAAAAATGACTGGTGTAAAAAAATGCATGGGCCTGCCCCACTTGAACCAAAAACTTATCTCAATCTGCTTTGTGATCAGCCCCAAAAAGTGAAGACCACTTTTCTCTCACTTGTGATCACCTTTTTGACTGTGATCAATTTATTATGAGGGTCTGTCTATTTCTCTATCTCTAGCTGTGATGGATTTCCATTTTTGTCATCCATCTATGTGCTTTGAACACACAAATGATCCAACAGTGGTGTGGCTTGCACATTCACTCTTTGCCTTTGGGCAGATCATAAAGAAAAAAATAGAAGTTGCAAGTGGATATGTGGAGTTGGCACCCAGATGCCACCAAGGAATGGCTCACCAAAGACGCACTGCAAATCAGCAATTGAATGTCAGACAAGTTATTGCAGCCAACGTGAACTGTGGCAAAAGTGTCTTGAACTATGGACATGGGCCTCATGGAATACTGGCCACACAAGGGATCCCTTTACACCACAAAACCACACATTTTGTTAACACAATAAACTCTTTTATGTGCACTTGTTGTCACTACATTGTTGTTGCTGTTGTGACAAAGAACACTGCAGTGTGATTCACATAATAATAAAGTGGATTGGTCAGTGACTTCTTTCCACTTGGGACTCAACATGGTTGATGACTTGTGACCACCTTTCACTTTTTGGACTTGAAGCGGTCAATATTTCAACACCACTGTTTGCATTGGACCCAACATGACGGACGACCCATGACTGCCAGACTTGAAGTTCATATGTACTACTTTGAGTTAAAAGTGGGCTCAGACAAAGCTAGTGGGAAATTCGCTGGACTCCAAATGACTGAAATTATTAATACTGACCTCCTGGCCCACTTAAGCACTTGAACAGACTGTCCCATGGACAATTGTGGCTTCTCAACAATTGAAGTGTTTCGAGATGACCTTCACGTGCAGCTGCACATGTTGCACTACTATCTATGGGTGTCCTTCTATAATGGCCCATTCATGAAACAATTGAAGGCCTAAAGAGACAGTGATTTAATATGACAAATGCGAGACACAAGAAATTGAAGCTGCAAAAGGACAATGAAGGCATTCATGACCTGTGTCTCAGTGGCAAGTGACATCAACAATGTCTGCCACTGTTTTCTGGACATTTTATGCAAAGGCAAGAACACTAAATATAAATTGTATTCAATGCAGTGACCTTAAGAGCAACAACCAAGATGATGATGGTTGTGCATTCTTCCAAGCATGTTACAATGTGTTACTGCATTATTCCCACAAACAATGTTTTAAATAAATTGTACTCTAACAACTATTATTAATTACAACACCACAAATAAAAATCAAAGGGACCCACACTAAAACTCTGGAGTGCACTTCCTTGAAAAACAAATCTAAGAGCCAGCCAGATTTGTTATGTTTTTCTAGAAAATTAGTACTTCCTATTGGGTTGTCGTTTTTTAACAGAATGAAAATTGTTATGGGATGGAGACAGTCTCTTTTTTTTCTTGCTTGCACAAACTCTTTACAAATTCAGAACACCACAGCCCCCAGAGATAAGTTGTGCCGCTTCCCTGCTTTTAGACATGCAAGTAGTTTATCGTGGAGAGGAGCTGACAAAGAAACGACTAACAAAAGATAAACTTGCCAAGGAGAGACAAAAAGTATTTGCTGAATCTGAAAGATTGATTAAAATAAGAGCCAGGGACTTGGCCACAAACGAGGACTTTGTCTTGGCCACGAACAACAAGGACTTTGTTGAAGCCAAGAACAAGAAATTCTTCAAAACTATGAACAAGAAATTTGCCAGTGAAAAATTTGCACTGAAACTGCCTACCCAAGAAACCAAGGAAGAAGAAAGCGATGAAGACGAAGATGAAGGTAAATTTTCAGAGGCAATTTTGCCACCAGGATTCGCTCCATTTGACTTTAACGAGACAGTCACACTAGACATTACTGGGAAAATAATTTGTGAGATGTGTGGACAAGACAAGTGTAAAGCGTTTTTTTAAATAAAATATCTTCTTACAATCAGGTCAATTCAAAGTGTTTTGCTGTAGGGAACTGTCGAATTATAAGACAATACTCTCACAGGCCAGCAACTTGCAGTGCTGTTTGAACAACAATTTAAGACTAAGATCCATTGCTTTACCATTAATAAATTGTTGGCCAAAAACAAGATCACCTTCAAAGGTGTGAGCTGGTCCAACTAGAACATCTGGCTAATTATCACACATTAGTCCAACATTACCTCTATCAGTGTCTTGAACAAAAAGAGATCCATGCCAACAAGGTCAAGCTGTCTAACAAAAAGCATCCAGCCAGTTAAGGCATAGGAACTTGGGTCAGCCAAGTGAATTGGTTAATGTGAGATAATGATGTCCTCTTATCAAGATAGGTTGTAGCTATTTTTAGGTGATTTATCAAGGCCAACCAAGCCAGCAGAAAACATTTATAGGCAATTTTTATAAATAACAAATGACTTTTTTTATTCTCTTACTATTTAACAAGAGATACTATAAAGCTAATTGTGTGTGTGAGTCATATTATCATATATTATCTATTAAAAAAAAAGTATTTATAATAATAGAGACAATAACAATAAATAAGTCTTAGTGATCTTAAAAATAAAAGTTATAAGAAAGAAAAAAAATATTATTAAGCTATAAGTGATGGCTAAAGAAGGTCTAATAACTTAAAAGAAACAAGTTTTAAAGTATTCTTTTATAGATTTTAAAGCATTTTCTATCTGAGCCAAGTCTTTTTAAGTGTTAAAAGCAGTAAAATAGCCCTTTTATCTGATCAATACTTATAATTGACCTTAGTCACTTACTTTTATCTCTTTAATTTTATTTACTTTTATATCTTTTTTTTCTTTTTTTTCTTTTTCTTTTTTTTCTTTTTCTTTTTCTTTTTTTTTAATTTTTTTTAAATTCTTTTTCTTTTACTTCTTATAATAGTGATGGCTAGAGACAGTCATTCACTTAGCATCATTAGTTGTAGTCTTATTTAGCCTCTTTTTAATGTTGATCCTTGGCCTCAGTTTGAAAGACTAAAGTCATCTTTTACTTTATCTCACTTAACACTGACTAGTCACCTTTAGGTACTTTATTAACATTAGTAGCCTTTAAGGTATCTTTGTGCTTTTAATGAAGATTGGCCTTAAAGATTATAAATATACATACACATACACACACACATAGACATATACAACAATCAAATAATATAACATCATATATAGATCATTAAAACAAAAAGACAAAGATAAGAGAAAGAAAGAGAGAGAGTAAGTTAGGGTTAGGGTTAGGGTTTAGGGTTAGGGTTAGGGTTAGGGTTAGGGTTAGGGTTAGGG
>CDFI01105941.1:0-10138 GCA_000826405.1 Acanthamoeba divionensis | reverse complement strand
TGTGTGTGTGTGTGTGTGTGTGTGTGTGTGTGTGTGTGTGTGTTCCAAGACTTATGGCGCCCTCTGCTCTGCCTCACACTACGCTTTATTTTTTATGTGGAAAGAATAGATAGTGAAGAGATTAACGGTGTTGAGCCAACACTTGTTTCTGGCGATGGCGCGCCGCCATGTTCCCGTGTCAATCACGCTGCTGCTATTCATCGAAATAGAATGTATGCCTATGATCACTAAACTGATCTGACCCACCTCTGTTCTCATGTTGGTGCACTTGTTGTTTCCACTCTCTGCCTGTTTCTGAACAGTATTGTGACTTTGTTGTCAAACCAGGTTCATTTTTGGTGGCCAGAGCACTGTATATCATACAGATGTGCATTGCTATAATTTTGGTAAGTAATACATTCTGCGCTGCAAAAGAGAAGGAGGAATTGCGAAGAATAGCCAGCTTAAGCCTAACTCCATTGATTGTTGACTTGATCAGATTTGAACCATTGGTCTCGCATAGAATCAAGTGGTGATGTGCCATGGGCGCGCAGTGGTCATACCTTAGTGAGTGACTTGAATGGCAGCCTTTTTCTCTGTGGCGGATATGATCCGTCAGCAAATGCTCAGCGATCTTTGATGCATCAATTCTCTCTTGGTAAGCATGGTTAATTAAAAGCTTGCTTTTTGGCACTTGTTGATATTTCTTTCAGATACCAATAGGTGGGAAACCGTGTGTGTCAATGGAATAGTGCCTCAACTTTATGACCACACAGCAATAGTCTATAACGGTTCTATGTGGGTACGTTTCTTCTTTTCCAAATGACTGGTTTATCAACTCGCTTATATTGAATGTTCTTTTCAGGTCTTTGGAGGAGTGGAACAAAACAAATACGTGAACGATCTGTATTGTTTTCACTTCAGTAAGTTTATGATGACGCTTCTGTTGATTGAGTATTATATACTTGCTGTTCGAAACCAGCGATTAGATTTATAATGCCATCTTCACTCTTTCAGAAACTCGTGCTTGGTCAAAAGTACCTTGTGGAAGTCAGGTTCCTTCGCCTAGAAGCCGTCATTCTGCGGTTCTCTATCATCATTTGATGCTAATCTTTGGTAATTCCAATTCCACAGAAGCAGATATATTTACAAATCAAAGGAATAGTATTCTGACTTTTGCGTTGTGGCGTTCCTATTTTGTTAAAAGGTGGAAGTGATGCATCAACTTTCTTTGATGATTTATGTATTTTTGATTTGGATAAAAAGCAATGGATTGCTGTTTATTCAATGCATATAGTGGATAAAAAACTAAAATGTGAGGCTGAAAGAGACATGGCAAAAGGAAAAGAAAAGGAAGACACAGAGAAAGAAGAGGAAGAAAGAGAGAAACAGGTTATTTGGCCGTGCTCTAGAAGAGACCATGCAATGGTTGTATACAAAGATTCCCTTGTTATATTTGGAGGAAAAGGAGAAAAAGCAACCTTATCTAAAGAAGACATCTGCTTCTCCTACAACCTTAGTGAGGCCTATTCTCATCGCGCTTAACCCAAGTTTTTTTCCTTACAGAACCATATTTTTAATTTTGCAGAGAAACTGCCAGTGTTAAGAAGTGGATCCAATTCAGAGACGCTTCTGTTTGAGAAGCATTCTGACTTTGATCATGGCTATGTATATACTTTTGGCTTTGGCAAACATGGACAGGTAATGCATTAATCATACAATCATAGCGGTATTGTGTAGTTAAACTGACCCTTTTTGTTCTGACAGTTGGGCCATGGCTCAGTGAATCAATTAGCCACGCCCACCTTGGTGGAGTCTCTCAAGGCTCATAGTATGCGCCAGATTGCATGTGGAGGGGCTCATACTGTGACGATAGATTCAGCTGGTATGAATGGCGTACATATTATGTTGTTTCTCTTTAAAGTGAATTGTTTCTGACTCATTCCCAACACAAAGGCAAAGTCTTTGAATGGGGAGGAGATAAGGAAAGCTCCACAAGAAGTTTTTTTGGCAACCCCAATCTTGTTCCTAGGGTTGTCTCTTTGCCAACCGGCTTAGTAGCGACTCACATTGCTCCTGGATGTCTACATACCATTGTTGCAGTAAATAATGGTCTGCGTTTCTGTCTCATATGCAAAGGATCTTTTGATTGCTCACATTTTTCTCCTTCACCAGGAACCAAAGGATCAGTAGCTTTATACGTATGGGGAGATGAGAGGACGGAAAGGCCAGGAATCTCAAAGCCGCACCCTCTGAAAGCAGTCCAAGGGTTAAATGTGTGCCAGATTGCATCAACAGCACTTTCAACAGTAATTCTTACAGGTACATACAAATGTTGGAAATTAAAGAGACATAAACCTTATTTTTTTTTTGGTTTATGTGTGCTGCTCAATTTGAGCAGAGCAGCAGGTAGTCTACTCCTGGACAATCGATATTCCGTCCCAACTGCATCTGGTAAGACCCCCAGGGAAGAGTCTTCTTCAAGTCAAATCTCTAGCCTGTGGTGGCGGTCATGTGCTCTTAGCCACTGGTAAGTGTTCTTGCAATAACAATCATTTTAAGCCCAAGCTTGCTAACATTTTTCCTGAAATAAATGAAGAATGTGGTGAAGTATATAGTTATGGCACCAATAAATTTGGTCAGGTATGAACCTTTTCCTATCTCCTCTCTCTCCTCTCTCTCCTCCTCTAGTGTATCAGAGCCTTTATGGTCACTAGATATATCTCTCACAACAATGTGCAGTGCGGAACAGGAAACACGGAAGCAGTTGAAAGACCTGTTCTTGTTGCGGGCTTGCATGGTGTGTGGATTCATCGAGTTAGTTGTGGAGATAATCATTCATTGTGTATCTCTGATACAGGAGAACTGTACACATTTGGACAGGTAACTGAGAACAGAGAGAAGGGAACAGAGCCTAATACAGTTGTGCCCTATTCAGGGAAAATGTGGACAATTAGGGCATGGCGATAGAAAGGACGTATACACTCCAAAGCTTGTTGAGGCGTTAAAAGATAAACGAGTTATCAGTGTAAGTTCCCAATGCAAAACGATGGTATGATACGCACCATTCAATTTTAACTCTTTGTTTGATTGGTTCGAGTAAACAGGTAGCCGCAGGTGGGGGTCTTGGTTTCTCTCACTCTATTGCTATAACTGAGGATGCAAAATGCTATACGTGGGGAGGTAAGGATCTCAAAATAATTGTTTCAGACTTACAGCCATTGTACCTTATGTCTTAATTGTTCTGAAGGAGGCAAGTTTGGCCAGCTAGGCCACATTCACAGCTGCTGCGATGAGCTGCAGCCACGCCTTGTCAAAGCCCTTCAAGGGTTTAAAGTTGTGCAAGCAGCATGTGGATGGCTACACACGGCTGTTCTCGTTGGTAATTTCTCATTGCAGCAGAACTTTATGTTGCTAAATCAAGGCTAAACTATTTATTGATAGAGAGGCCATCTGAATTGTTGGAGCAAGATTGGTTGTACACATTTACTTCGCCAACTGAGTTGGGCATATTTGTCATTCTACCTAATGAGATAACTAGGCAGGTTTGTACAATAGCCGTAACCATCAATTGGTGAGCCAAATTTTTCTTATCTTTGTATCTATAGATCTTTCACTACCTTGATGTGAAGTCAGTATGTCGATTATCGTGTGTGAATTCCACCTTCAGATATATTTGTGATGGTAAGTGTGCACATCACTTTATTTTAAATTGATGATACTAAGACTAATAAAATTGTCAACCATTTGCTAGATGATGAACTATGGAAACAATTCTTGTATTCTGGCATGTTTAATCAGTGGACAACAAGTGACTTCATTGCAAGGAGGGAAAAGGAACTGGACACCGCACGTCGTGAGAAGAACCTCACCTGGAAGGTTATGTATATGAACCAGTTTGTCCCAAAAAAAGCCCAACGGTATACTTGGTGTTTCTCTTCCTAGCCAAAACGCTTCGTTCCTGCATAACGGACTGAATAACTCTAAGTAATTATTTTGATTTTGTCAATACCACGCCATACTATGAATAGGTCTTCAAGAGAAAGTACATTCAGTTCTTACTTGGGAAAGACATTTGTGGGCAAGCTTTTTCTCAAAGCAAAGGAAGTCCGAATACTCATGGTGGGCCTTGATGCTGCAGGTACCTTCGATATATAAATGTTTTGTAAGTACAAGATTTCCTGATTAATCTACAAAACAGGCAAAACAACGATACTATATAAGCTAAAACTTGGAGAGATTGTAACAACAATCCCAACCATTGGTACGTTGGCAAGAGGTTTTTCTGGAAGATGCACTTTCTTATTTTGTTTTTCTTTGCGACTTGCAAACATATGTTCAGGCTTTAATGTGGAAGAAGTGTTTCACCGTAATATAAAATTTGTGGCGTGGGACGTTGGCGGTCCAGATAAGGTTACCATCTTGAGCTAAGGTGTACATAAAATTGCAAGAACTCTTATTTACCTAAAATTTTCTATGTTGTATTGTTGTTGCATGAATACAGATAAGGCCTCTATGGCGTCACTACTATCAAGTAAGATGTATTCACAATTGTTTTACTAGTAGAGGTTTTGTTAATTGATCTTTCACTTTTATTGATTACAGAACACACAAGCCTTCGTGATGGTCATCGACAGGTATATGTGGCTTTTAATGTACTGGCACCTTCTTCCACTAATTTGGGTGTTTATGTGATTTGTTAGTAATGATAGAGATAGAATTCAAGAAGCGGCTGAAGAGTTAAGGACTCAGCTGCGAGAAGATGAGCTTCGTGATGCATTGGTACTCGTATATGCCAACAAGCAGGATTTGCCTAACGTATGTATTGCCACTATCGGAATACCTTTTTTTTTTTGATTGATCGCGAGAAGATTGTTGAGGGCAGAGAAGTGATTGCCTTTAACTGGAGAGAGCAGAGAGAGACGTATGGTCATAAAGCTTATAAGCCTTGGTATTTAGTGATGTTGAGTCGAGAGAGAGAGAGAGAGAGAGAGCCAGGGAGCTACCACTAATGTATTTTTCTTTTTCCAAAACAATTCAAGGCTATGTCTGTTTCTGAGCTTTACGAACATTTACAGTTGTTCTCAGTTCCCCAGAATCGTTGGTTTGTCCAGCCATGTTGTGCCATTACTGGTTTGAACCAACTAATCCCTTCCCACATTTTAATTGTTTAAAGTTTTCTAACTTCACAGTTATGGTTCCTTAGGAGATGGATTGCAGGAAGGGTTAGATTGGTTGGTGTCTGCTCTTGGTCCTTGAGTATATAAGCTGTAACAGAGACATGATGGGCAGAGTTTTATTTTTATTTTGTACACATGTTTGATTAGATTTTTCTAGAAGTACTTTGTGTAAGACTTGCGTTCAGTGTTCACATTTCGCGTCTGGGAGAGAATCTGCACGTGGTTCCATTGTTCCAGCTTGCGTGCCTGAGATTGTGTTACTCGAGAAAAGCCATTTTGCTCCTCCACCTGCCTCTGTGTTGCCTCCAATTCGGCCACCCTCCGTATAGTGTTGTTCATAGTGAAGCTTCCTTCCCTGTCTCTTCATCAAAGCGCTGGTATGGTTTGCTGCGTCCCGCAGGGACATCATTTTTGGTGTTGGAAACAGTTTGTTGTTGTTGTTGTTGTTGGCTGTGTCTTGTGTGTGAAAGAGGTATCTCTGCTTGCAAGCTTTTATTTCTCTTTCAGACAACAACAATCATTCAAAGAATTAAATTTGTTTATTGGAAAACAATGGTTACCTCTTCTTCACATTCACACTTCACTTTGTGAAGACAAAACTCACCCACCACAGAGGCCACCAGTTAACCTTGTAGAGAGCAGAAGGTGTTGTTGGAAATAAAAACTTTCAAGGAAGTTTGGACCAAATTCCTTTCACTGTATCTGTTCCACAGGCTGCCTGATAGAGGTTAAGATGAGGTCGCCTTAACATTGTTTAAAACCAAAGCTGTGCTTGCCACAACACATAACACCAGCCAATCTTCACAAGAACCTCTAAGCTATTTTCTGTTCTTTTTCTTTCTCTGCTTTGCACGGGAGGAAGGAGCTTGTGATGAGACGCATGCTGTCTTCAATTGGAGCTTGGACTTGATATCTTGTATCTGCCTGCACTGTGGTTCAGCCGTGATGAAGGACAAAAACAACCGGCTGTAGTATTGTGAGATATTGTCAGCGTAGAAAACCAATGTGTTGAGAGGAAGTCTATCGATGTCAGGTCTGTGTAACAGTGGCCAATTGCACATGAACACAAACACGAGGCGCCATTTTTCCTGTTCTTTGGGTCTTTCCTCCAAGGCCTCTACGATACAACGGAACGTTTTTACAACACTTGAATATGATTTGTGAACTTCTTTGTAGAAATGATCAAGCTGTGGGTTGGACGTCGCTTCATCAGATGCACAGTGCTTGTTTTGTTTGATTATAACTGTTCTTGAGCTCTTCAATATTCGTGCCAAATCTCCAGTCGGTGATGACGGTCCGGTTTGGATTATGTAGCCATCTGTCCACTTGTAATGTTCCACTTCATGTCCAGAAGAATGGCAAGGCAATTCATCGATTGAGAAATCAAACTGCTCATATCGTGTATCTGCATTGCAATGACAAAATTGTGGGATGGATTTGATAAACTTGTGCTTGCCAGGCAATTCGATCTTGTGAGATAGCGCATCTTCCCTGCCAATGGCTCCACAATAGTATTCAGCTATGGTCAATGTAGTTTTCCCAAGTATCTTAAAAGCATTGGAGCGAAGTTCCTCATTGATTCCATCAAGATCTTCAAATTCAGTGCCCTTCACAAATCCAGTCAGCGTGAGCCACTTGTGTTCATCAGGAGATAGCACCTGAAGCTCTGGAAGGTCGTTTACTCTGGTTGCAATAGCAAATGGAAGCTCCACACGTGCAGTTTTTCCATCGTTGCCGTATGATATTACCACCCCAAATGTGTTCTCCAATGCAGAGAGTGTGTAGTTGGCGATTTTGCAGGTCTTTGGAATTATTATCCCACTGAATGAAAATGTCAATATCGTCCTTCCTACGATATCTTCCTCTAACCATTTCTGCACGCCATAGGAGTCAGCCAGTTCATTGGCAATTCGGTGAAGGATAGCCACAAAGTCGTGCTTATGAATGTTGTCGAAAAAACGTTTGAAAGGCTTCTGTTGTAGATTATTGCATCCATCTTTGTCCCACATGCAGCGAAGCAACTCTTCTACTGCCCTCGGCAGCGGTATGACAGCCTGAATGAGATTATGGAAGCCTCTGCATTTCTTCCATGCTGGATTCGCATCCTTGGAGGCCCAGTTTTCAATCACGCCTTGTGTGATCTGCTCAGTGCTTGGAAGCGACAAGTGAAAGAAGGGCCCCTTGAAACTGGAAAGGTCTTGATTGAATGCAGCCTCCAGTGACTCCCTTGTTCCTGTTCCAGTGATGATGATCGCCAGGAAAATACCCTCTTGAGCCAACTGAAAAGATGCTTTCCCAAGTGCTTGGATGATGTCAAAGAGCTTCTGGTGCATACGAGAGATGAGGATGTTGATTTCATCGATGTGAACGACGACACTTCGAATTGGATTTGAAGATGTGTTGAGCATTGGTGTAGGTCTCTGTTGCTTCTGTGTTCCCCTTTTTGTCGTTCTCGATGATGATGATGGAGAGCTGTCTGCCTGTTCAGATCGATGGACTTGATCGACAATGAAGCGCAACACATTGTCAAGATCAAAACAGGCAATAGTATTCTCATCTGCAATCATATTGTTCAAGCACTCTTGAAACATTTGCCAACAAAGCTTCTTGTTTCGACTGACAAACAAAAAGTACCACAACAGACGCATCCCCAAAATCGTAGACCCTGTTCGTCTGTCATCTGCAGAGCAGATCCCGCCCTCAACATCTGCAAAGCTCGCGCACAGGTATATGGGATCTGTGATTGTATTGTCCAAACATGTTTTGAGAAGGCCTTCAGATCTCTGTCCAATTGTTGTTTTCCCTATGCCTGGTGCTCCAGTAATCACAACGTGCTTTACTTTGTGCTTCACTTTGCCAATCTCCCTCAACGCAATGGGTTTCAGTTGTAGATCAAATAGAAAGCCAAAATTATCTTTCCATCTGTCAGAGATAATCTTCTCATCTTGTTCGCGTCCCACGAAAGGAATGGAGCTACACAATCTAGTATAGTCCACCTGGTCATCCCAATGCTCTATCTTGGCATATGGCCAAAATTGGATCCGTGATAGTTGTTTGTTTTGTAATTCGCATACCAGATCATTGATGTCTCTCGTTTGTGGTCCCACTGTGATCTGTTCTTGATGATGGATTCTGGTAGAAAGAGATAGTCTGACCTGTTGTTGCTGGGGTGGTGTAACTTTCTGAAGGGCATTGCGAATCATTCTTTTTGGCACAAGTTCGAGGTCCACTTTGTCCCAATCATCTTCAGTGAGTATGTTCAAATCTTCAAAGGTTTTAGCACCCGTCTTGCTTCTGAACTTGTTTATCTGAGTGACATCAAGAAATGAAAGAAAATCTTCCAAGTTGTGTGGCTGCTGTTGCCAAGGCTGCATCATTGTAATAAAGTGCTTGAAGATGGACTATGGGCTACCTGTTCAGCATTCATTACAGTTTTGTTCTCTTTGCAATGTGCAAGGCACTAGTAATGCGCGAAGACCAACAGAAAGGGGTTGTTAGCGACTTTGAGGGGAGGACAGCACAGCTTACTGCTATGGTTGAGATTTTCTGTAAATTTATAAGATGATGTTTAAAAATTTTATAAATAATAATAAAAGACGCAAGTAACCAGGTGGCACAGTTTCCCGAAATTTCGATTAGATTTACAGGAAAACTGATCAGACCAGTACGATTTCAGTATGGAAATAGTATATGATTTTTTATTGTTTAAGATCTTAAACATTCTATCTACATTAAGAGATCATAATAAGTAGAAGACACTATTTCTTTCAAAAGACATTTGAGCTCAACTTGCCTGGCACACAGCTCAGCTGTCAGTTTCACTTCACTTTTTGGTGACCTTGGTATTTTCTGAACATTCCCAGAAATGGGATATATATATAAATAAAAAAATGAAAACCACAACACCAACACAAAGAGACCAATGGGAAAAATTATCTAGAAATTCTATACGTTTCTAGGTTTTGATTAGAAAAGCCTGAAGGTGGTTTTCTCAAGAATTTGAGTCAGAATATCTCTCAGCCCATTTTATATAAAATTAAATATCTCTTAGCCGTTGAATGGTATGTGGAATGTGCGATCATTTTCATAGGACATTCCACATTCCAGCCGCCAAAGAGATATTAATAATTTGCCTCAGTCTTTCCCAAGCTTCTCTTTGCCCCTCTCCTCCTTCTTCACCTTGGCCTGGTGTGACTCCTCCTCCTCCTCCTCCTCCTTCTTCTTCTTCTGCTGTTGTTGCTGCTTCTTGCTCAGTGGCTTTTTCAACTTCTTTGCTTGGTCAATGCGTTCAACGTACTCCAGCTGCTTGCTGGCAGCTCCTCTTTGGGCCACGAAGCGCAGAATGCCATCACTGAACCCAGTGATGAGAGCATCGTTGGGGTGGCCGCCTTCTTCAAAGCTCACCAGACCTTTGCCACTTCCCTTCACTGTTTGCGTATGAAGAAGAATAGATAAATATATAAATATATTAGTAATTTGCTTAACATGTTCAATTGTAAAAATGTGTGTGAAGGTGTGTACATACAGTCCATGGTCACAAAGAGAATGTCAGGATTCACTTTTGCTCTGTACTCAGCCAGTACTCCAGAGACTGTTTGTCGGCCCTTCTCCATTTCCTGGTGGCCTGGGGCAATCATCATGTCCGACAAAATGATGAATGTATCAATTTTCTCTTTCCTATATATATATAAATAAATTTATAAGTAACAATGTTAATGAACACAGATCCAACTGAATGTGTTCACAAAAGGCTAAACTTTAAAACAAAACTTACTTGTCAATGAGAGTTTCCAGATAGTCGTAGGGGAAATCAGTGCCGCCTCCCAATGTGTCTGACATTTTGATCACCCTTTGCATGTTGGCAAGGACGGTGTTCTGTGCAAGGGGCACACTGACGTGGCACTTGCTGGTTTTGCCCCGCGAGGAGAAGATACGGAAATCGCAATCGTCGCAACAAGCTTGCAACATGAGCCCCAACA
>CDFI01105935.1:2452-13699 GCA_000826405.1 Acanthamoeba divionensis | reverse complement strand
GATCCATTCTTTAACATGCACAAACGCTCCCTCAAAACTTACATGAATGCTTATACAGGTTTCCGCTTCAATCAGTCTCCTTTCTAAATTCTTCTCTTGGCCTCATCGGTTCCTCTCCCAAATCTAATTAGTAATACAATATTGCTGGACTAACTTTCACTTAATTGTTTCCACGGCAGCGAGTGATCACACTTCGTACCCTTTTGCTACCCAAAATCAAAAAGACTTTCAAAATTTGATGAAGGTATACTTGGATGCAACCTTTTTCCCCAACTTGGAAGAGCTGGACTTCTATCAAGAAGGCCACCGCCTTGAATTGGCCAATTCGTCATTGGAGTTTAAAGGAGTCGTATACAATGAAATGAAAGGAGCTATGGTATATTATTCCTCCCTTCACTGACATTCTGTGTTTTAGTACTGTGCTTCATAAAGATCAACTCGGTCAATCATGCACCCTTTGACAAATATGCATATTTATACAAATCACAAAAGGCCAACGCCAACCGTTTATTCAGGCAAAGACAGCAAGCAGAACTATATGAAGGCACTATCTATAAGTATAATTCTGGTGGAGATCCAGCGGTTATATCGAGCCTTGCCCACAGCCAACTGGTAGAATTCCACAGAACGCATTACCATCCCTTTAATGCACGCTTTTTCACCTATGGAAGCTTTCCATTAGAAGACCACCTGAAAATCATAGAAGAATATGCATTATCACACTTTGTATTACCCTCTTCTAAACAGATGGAACAGGTAACGCTTAAAAAGCAATTTCAGTTTCCTATAGTTTACCGCTCTTGTTGATTATATTCCCACTGCAAGATATCTATAGGTCTCCAGCCTCGCTTTCATCTTCCTAAAAGAGTGACTGGATATCTCCCTCCAACAGTTGGAGCTGACACTACAAGACAAACGAAGGTACACTAGTGCCCATGTTGCCATCTGAGAGTTTCATCCATCTAAAACTCCATAACAGGTGAGTGTCAGTTGGCTGATGAATAAGAGCGAGGACGTTTACGAATCGTTCGTTTTGTCCATCTTATCACATCTGTTGCTTTCCGGCCCCAACTCACCGATGTACCGTGCTCTCATTGACTCCAACATTGGACTGAACTATGCTCCCACCACTGGTAAATAACAGATGGCTTCAAAACAAACATTCAAACACCAAATACTTATTGAAACGTAAAAAGAGCACTAGATTCTGCTCATGTCCTAGAACTTGCTCTCAAAGTTTTTTTCTAATGTGTGTAGGATATACTTCCCATTATAAAGAGGCCTCGTTTGCGGTGGGCCTGAACGGAATAAAAGAAGATGACGTGGACAAGGTGGAAAGGCTGATTTTGGAAACCTTAACAGAGATAGCAGACGGAGCTCAGAACATCAACGAGCTAGGGTTCGATGAAGAGCGTATAGATTCTGTCCTTCACCAAATCGAGCTATCTCAGAAGCACGTCACTTCAAATTTTGGAATTAATCTGTGCTACTCTCTCAACTCTTATTGGATGCATGGTTCTGATCCAGAGGTTGTCCTTCAACTAAGTGAACAGATTGGAAAACTAAAAGAGGATTTAGCTACCAACAAATCCATTTTCAAAGACTTGATCAGGAAGTATTTCCTACAAAACAGCCATCGAGTCACTTTGATTATGAAACCTGATGATAAATATATGGAGCAGCAGGAAAGGCGTGAAAGAGAAATGCTGGAAAAGATCTGCGCCTCTCTTTCGGCAGAGGACAAAGAGCACATTATAATACAGGCTGCAGCTTTGAAGCAGCGGCAGGAAGCGGAGCAAGATGTCTCCTGCTTGCCCTCATTGCAAATATCAGACATTCCACGTTCAATTCCAGAACCTATGCAGTGGACAATCAAGAACATCCGCCATCTTGAGCCTTCTTCTGGAGAACCCGAGTCCAACCGAACATTTGTGCAAAATCTTGATGATCGTGGCGTGGCGTTGTACTACGGCGCGCAGCCTACGAATGGAGTTACCTATTTTAGGGGAATGATCTCGCTCTCTTCTATTCCCAGAGAGTTAGCTCCCTACGTGCCCCTCTTCTGTTCTACCCTCACAAAGTGAGCTCCTCCACTATCTTCTATCCGCTTTTGCTTTTACTAGTAATTAACACTCACATAACGATGAAGGATGGGGGCAGGTGACAAATGGGACTATCGCCAACTGTCACACCAGATTGAATCGCACACTGGCGGAATTTACTTCTCTCCCTTCTTGGATGTCCATCATTCAGACCTTTCGAAATTCACCGCTTCTGTTTACTTCCATTCGTACTGCTTGGACAGGAATGTGACAAAGATGTTTGATCTTCTTCGGGATGTCTTTGTGGAAAGGCCCAAGTTTAACGATTTAGACAGACTGGAGTCCATAGTATCCATGCGCACTGCTAGCCTGCAGGACTCTCTCATCAGCTCAGGACACAGCT
Organism: Acanthamoeba divionensis; assembly: GCA_000826405.1. NCBI lineage: Eukaryota > Discosea > Longamoebia > Acanthamoebidae > Acanthamoeba > Acanthamoeba divionensis. Next base: position 11,254 of record CDFI01105935.1, on the reverse strand, counting down.
ATGCACGTATCAACGCAGCCTCTCATTTTTCTGAGGCGTTGAGGCTCAATGAGAAGTGGGAAGGCCTCCACCAAGTGGCCCTCATGCAAGAGCTAGCCAGGAGCATCAAGTCAAACAGTGATGGCACCAAAGAACAGACACTTCGAGATCTGGCACAAAAGTTCGAGCAGCTCGCCGACTATGCCTTCAGTAGGAGCTCCTTCTTGCGCTTCAACATTGTCTCTGAGGAGAGCGCCTTGTATGCAGCCGAGAAAAATTTAGCGTCCACATTTCTCAGCAACATAGAAGACAAGCAGGCCGCTCAACCTGCCTCAGAGTTTGTATCTTCGCACTTTGAGAGTGAATGCAAAGGCGAGGACCAGTTGGTACACTTCCATGAGGTCCCATCATCTGTCAGCTTTGTCGCCGAGGCCATCCCCACCGCTGTGCCTTACAACCACGCCGACTCACCCAAGCTCAGGGTAATTACCACCCAATCAACATAATGCTTCCCCACAACAACACATATATTTGCCTGATGAATGTTGTCGGTCATCAAAGGTGCTTGCCAGCCTGTTGAGTTCGACTGTTTTGCACAATGAAATCCGTGAAAAGGGAGGAGCCTATGGCGCTGGTAATAGAGCTCAATTGTGTTGTTGTATATCTTCTCTTTTTGTTGTTGTTGTTGTTGACATGAATGTTCTAAACAATATTAAGGGGCAGTCTCATCTGATGGAGTGTGGACTTTCTTTTCGCACCGTGACCCATCACCGGCCCGTACGCTGGCCACCTTCGAGAGCGCTCTATCGCGGTTGCTGGAGAGCAGTGGTACCACTCTGCTCTCTGATACGGACATTGCTGAGGCGAAAATGAAAGTCTTTGCTAGCATCGACCACCCCATAGCTCCCTCTGCCAAAGGACTCCTCATGTTCCAGTCAGGTTTGGTGACCCTCCTCTCTCTACTCTCTCTGCTCTTTTCTGACAAGTAGACCATTATGCAGGCGTGACGGACGAGATGCGTCAGCGCCAGCGCGAGGGCCTCTTGGCTGTCACGACCAAAGACCTTCTCGAAGCCGCTCGTCGCCACCTTCTAAGCAGCAGCAGTGCAGACCGAAGCCGTCGTCGTTCTGTCACTGTGCTGGGCCATCAGGCTCTCAACCCTTTCTCCTCATCGCCTCTCCCCTCCTAAGCAGGAAACGTGTTGTGGGGAGGGGTTTGGCGGTGGAATAGAGTAGAAAGTATATCGAACTAATATTAATGTATATTTCTAGCTGCTGGTCTTTTCTTAAATGCATTTAGCAGGGTCAACTGGGTGCTGAACAAGGAGGGGAACCTGGTCGGGGCCTCGAATGGTAACGTTGAGGTCCTTCACGCGACCGTCCTTGAGCGAGTAGACCCATCCGTGGATGTGTGGGAACACGAGTGAGGCCTTGCGCCGTTCCCAGGCATTGCGAATGATGGACGTCCGGCAGACGTTGTAGACCCCCTCTATGACGTGGAGCTCAGTCATCCTGTTGGACCTCTCGGCGTGGTTCTCTATGGACTCAAGCTCATCCCTGTGCAGCAGGTACTCGTCCTTGATGTTGCGCAGCCAATTGTCCACCATGCCGTACTCTTTGTTGGTCATTGAGGCGATGATGCCACCACAGCCGTAGTGGCCACACACGACGATGTGCTTGACCTGCAAGATGTCCACGGCGTACTGGAGCACGCTGAGCAAGTTGACGTCTGTATGGACTACCGTGTTGGCGATGTTGCGATGTACGAAGATTTGGCCAGGGTCCTGATTGGTGATGGTCGTTGCAGGCACGCGTGAGTCTGAACAACCAATCCAAAGGGTCTGGGGGGTCTGTCCGCGTGCTAGAGTTTCGAAGAAGCTGCTACTGCGATTCGTCTGCTGGGCCACCCACTGCCTGTTGCCCTCCAACAGCGCTTCGTATGACTGTTCCATCTTCATCCGTTCTTCACTAATCAAGTCAGATGGGGAGGGGGTGGTAAGACCGCGTTTAAGCATGCCTCCACCCCCATTTGTCAACCGACCTCCCACGGCCACAAGTCCTACGTGCGTGCGAGGAAAGAGGGAAGTGGTGAACCTTAAGCTCATCATGGTTAAAAGTTTGTTGGTGAATGAAGCTTGTTGCAAAGAGTGCCTCCAACTGTTCCTTTATTTTTATTTGGGGCAGTTTGTCAGCAGTGCGTCGTTTTGACGATTAACGACTAATAACCCCCCCCCCAACAGATAGATGTTGCCTTGTTAAATTTTAAAATAGTTAAACCATATAATATTTAAATGTGTTGAGATAAAAATGTGTGAAACTTGTTATATTTGTTGTTGTCACTCTTTCTATCTCCAGCCACCTTCTTCTTCTTGCTATCTATCTCCAGCCACAAATTTATGTTCTCATCACAGACATATCAACCTTTTAAAAAAAAGTTCAACATGTGTAGCTGAGTAATAAAATCTCATCATCAGATGAGAGGGGTGGTATGTTGATATGTATGTGATGAGAAAATTGCAATGGATGATGACAGGTAGGGGGCAGCAGCAAAGAGAGATTGTCAAAATCGATGGGAGAAGAGACGGTTTGCATAATTATCCAAACCAAAGCATATCATCTCTTTCCTCTCTACTCTCTCTACACTCTACTCTCTCTCTCTCTCTACACTCTAATCTCTCTACTCTCTTCTCTCTCTCTCTCTACACTCTACACTCTCTCTACTCTCTCTACACTCTACTCTCTTCTCTCTAGACGACTAAGAGCTCTGTTTCATTGTACACAACATAAAGAAATTACGTTCTTTAAACAGAGAGAAGAGAGAGAGAGAGAGAGAGAGTCTTTATTGATGCTTGTTTGAAAGTGCACTTTCAATCCACTTACTTCCCTTTCTCTCGCTGGCACTGTTTTCAACACTGCAGAAAAATTTCCAAAAGGTTAACCACATATGTGCCATATATGACCCCATCAGTACTCGTATACCACTCGGGGTACTTGGGCATTTGTTGTTTGTTGGACACTACCACTTAGCCTGTGTTGCGCATACCGGCGGCTATACCGTTGATGGTGATCAGGAGTGCGTCCAAGAGCACTGCGTGCTCCCCTTCGCCGGCTGCCTCCTCCTGCTGACCCTCCTGCTGCAGCCGCCTCAGCCGACGCAACACTTCCACCTGCCCGTCCGTTGAGATCATCATGATGTGTATATGTGTAAATGTGTATCAGACTATACCTGTATGAGGTTGATAGGGTCTACGAATCCTCTGCGCAGATTGATGGATTGGAGCAGCAGCGGATTGCCCTCTTGCAGCACCTCATGGTCCGTCAGCTGTGTGTGTGAGAACGAATATGTGTTGTTGTGTTATAGTTATAACTGTATTAAAATCTGAAAGATTTATAAATTTATATTCACCACCTCCAAAAGAGAGAGAGAGAGAGAGAGAGAGAAGGGAGGAAGAGATTCCCAGTAGTAGTGGAAAGAGCAGAGTTGGTGTGAACTGTGGGCCTTACCTTTAGGATGACTCGAACGGTGTGCTTAAATTTGTTAATGAGGTCCTTTCCCATGTCGCGGTGCTCTTCGGGGACCAGCACCTATATTGAGATGAGCATTTGGATCGATGTGTGTGATGTGTGTAGTTTGTGTAGTTTGTGTGGAACTTACCTCATTGTATCTCGACGCGATGTCTGGATCTCCCTTTCTGTAAACAAAAGTTCAACATTACAAACACAAGAGTGAAAGAAAGACGGTGTACAGAGTCATCATGACTAAGGGCTCAACGTACGAGAGGACCATCTCAACGAGATCGACAGTGGCTTGGAAGAACGGCCATTTGTAGTACATTTCCTGCAGCACTTGGCCCATCCCTTCTTCTATAGCCTGTACACAAAGGCCAGACAGATCAATCCCGTGTCGCAGATAGTACAGGAAAGGTGCAGCCATCAGCAGTGATAACACCACATGGTGGGCCTTTGAAGCATGCAAAGGCTTCGAGTGTGTTGTTGTTTGGCGGGGGAGGAGAACCTGCTCCAATGCTTCGCCTACTCCAAGCCAGGCGGGAAGCAGAAGCCTTGTCTGTAGAGCAAAGGAAGAAAGAAGCTAAGGAGATATAGTGCTGTGCAAAAAAATATAGATTTTAACCTGTGTAAAGGCAAAGATCCAGGGGATAGCCCTCAAGGTTTCGATTCCTCCCTGTGGATTCCTCTTAGAGGGCCTTTTAGCACAGCAAAGCAATTATTGAGATAAAATGAGTCCCTTTAGTGATCGCTACCAAGTTCAAGATCACAGAAACAAACCTGCTTCCTATGTTGAGATAGCTTAGCTCTGTCGAGGGAGTTGATAGGCGGAAGTAAGGTGCAAATCTAGGGTTCTCTTTCACCAACTGCTCCATAAAACCAAACCAACGTAAAATTTGTCAGGAAACTAAACATTCTTTAATTTAAATCAAAAAAACGGCACTTTTCTGTAAGTGTTGCACGAAGTCTCAGCCATGAAATCCATTGCGGCACGCCACTTTTCAGACGGTGGACTTGGAGGTTCCAACTTGGCCTAAAACCATTTATACCAAAATTCGTACGCGTACTAAATGGTTAAATGGTGCAAATTTAATTAATTAAATCATAACAAAAGTTATTAGGTACTACCTTTAGTGTGGCTGTTGTGTAGACTTCGAGGGTTCTTTGGGCAATTGCTGGCAGGCCAAACTGCGATTGAATCATCTCTCCTTGCTCAGTCACCCTTTGTTTTGTTGTTGTGTGAGAGAACAAAGGTCTGATACTAAAATTATCACTACTAAAATTGATGTAAAAAGGATTAGAGCTGGCACCTGAGTCTGCCATCAAGAGCGCCTGGAGGTTGGGATTGGACGGCCAAATAGGAAGGGCCCCCACCTCTGCCCACCGTACCTTAGTGCCAGTGGCAGGAGAGATGAGCCAAATGAGTAACACTATCTTGAGTTTCTTTTATTGGTAAAAATACATACCTCCTCTACCATGGAAAAGAGTGAGCTTAACCCCATATTGCTTGCAGACTGACAACAGTGCCTCTTGAGCCTTGTATAGTTCCCATGCTGTAAAACAAGAAGATGATAAACTCATGAGGTAAATAGAAAGCACAGCCTGACAGCCAACAAAACTGCTCTGAGCTTACCAGAGGTAAGACGGCCTGCATCTTTGGCACTGTCAGAATATCCAATCATTACTTCCTATATTGAAACATATATTATTACTGTCGATTGTGGAGACGTCAAGAATGGGCGGCAACAGCATAGGGATACTCACTTGTGCACCTTTGATGTGACAAAGATACCAATCAATGGAAAAGAGGCGGCGCATGACGTGGGACGAATTGCGCAGATCATCAACTGTTTCAAAAAGAGGCACGACCCGCTGTGGATGCTTATTGCCTGTTTGTTTATCATTAACCACATGTGCTTCTTTTGCTTCGTTCGCACACACAGGGTGCAGTAAATAAAGTATCGTGCTTACCAGCTTCTTTCTGCAAAAGCTCTACAGCCAGAATGTCTGAAGCCGTGCTGCACATGGAGATTACTTAAATGAAACAAATTAATAGATGCTCTGAGTGATGAGAATTTCGAAAAAAAACATACCATAGGCACCAAGTGACTCAGGCCCGAGCTCCGCAGCCACCTTGAATGTTTTGAGAACCTCCCTCACATGCTAAATTCATGTGCAGAAAAGAAATGGGTTACTGAGAACAAGGAAAAGTACAAGACTTAATGGAAATTGGTGGTATGAATGATACTTCATTACAGGGCATATCTGCCGGTATAAGTGGTCTTTTCCCTTCTAATTCCTTGACAAGAAACTCCACACGCTGGTCTTCATTCCATTCTTCATATGATCCTATACCCAGATATTTCGTGCTGCATGCGTTTAAGATTAATAATTCTCATTCAGAGGACTGCTATACCAGGGAACAGTCTATTTACACAGTATCGAGCACTTCAGTGTGTCGATCAGATTCCTGGCGAATGTCTAGCCGCACAAGGGAAAGACCAAAGGTAGACAAGCGACGAAGCAGGTCCAAGAGACGCCCCTCTGCCACCTGTCCAGCTCCTGCAGATGCCCCCACAAAGATTCAGCAAGTAATAGTGCATCAGCACAAGAAATCTTGTTCAGCTTGAATGCCCCAGACATACCTATTGCATTGAGTGACTCGTAGCACATCTTAAGAGGTTTAATGATCTCTGATGTTTGGTGGTAGTAAGGCGCTTCCGAAGTAAGTGGCTTTCCCATGATTAAGTCTTCCAAACGACGCTGTTGTTGTGTGTTATTGCAACCCAAATGAGTGCATAAGAAAGAATCTGGATACCAGTCACTGTTTCAATTTAAATTGTGGCATGCAATAGAAGAGTGCTAAAATGAACCTTCGTAACGAATAGCTTGTCTCGCACTTCGGCCAGCACAATTCTATACCTCTCCTTCTCAGGAATACCCTCACGGAATTCTTTATATAGTGTTGTCAGAAACCTGATAAAATTACAGAGTGTAAATATAATAAGAGACCAGTTGTTAGCCAAGCACTCCCGATGACTTACTTTTCCCCTTGGAGTCTTCTTCTTTCAGCAGAGCGGGCTGCTTCTTCTTTGAACTCATCTGTGGCTCTGACCATAGATAACTCAAAGAGTAATTGATCCACTTCTCTATTAATCAGCGTTAGTATCCATAAGCTATTGCTCTCTTCTCTCTCTGCTCTCTCTCTCTCTCTCACACACACACAACCAGTTTGTCTTGCTATTTACCTGTAGTACAATTCTGCGGCAATCCAGCGAGAGAAATAACAAACTCTTCTGGTCACATCTGATGTGACATTCGGATTTCCTGTACATTATGTTTGTATGTTTAGTTTTTGTGGATGTCTTGTGGTACTAAACTGAATGTGAATTATACCATCCCTATCTCCGCCCATCCATGAGCTGAAAGTGATATTACTAAAACCAGGAGGCAATGGTTTTCCGACATATTTACGCATCGCCCTGTCTAGCGAACGTAAGAACTGTGGCACAGCCAACCCTTTAATATGGTTAACGCCACATGTTATTGTGGCACAATTATTAGAAGGAGAGAGAGAGAGAGAGGGAAGAGAGAAGATTACAGAGGCTTTGTTCAATTACAGCAAGGCCTCCCATAGCTTCTTCATCTGGGGTCGGCTTCTTGCGACGTATTTCGTCTGAAAGCCAAGATCCCAACACCTAAGAAAATTGAAATAAGAAAGCTTGAAAATGCTATTGTTTTATTGTGATGCACAAGTTCGTATTACCTCGCGCTTCAGGGTGGCAAGCACTTCTTCCATTTCTGGCGGAGTCAATTCCTGAAAATCACGCTTATCTAATGCCTCTGAAATCTGTTTGGCAACAGGTAAGTTTTTGTGATGAGGCAGACAAAGAGAAGGATTATAATGACCTTGTTGTTCTTAGAAAGAATGGTTCTCCTCATGACTTGTGTGGGGTGAGCAGTCAGAACAGGATTGATGCGCTGCTCGCATATAGCATCTGATTAACATAAACTAAATCAACATTTGCAACAATTCAACATGCCCCTGGTTCTTTTCAAGAATGCAAACCAGGAAAGGAGAAAGGACAATACTGTAAATATCCTCTGAGGGTATTCCATTGTCGAGCAAGCTTTGGAATATTTGGTCACAGGAAAAGTTCAATGTCCCTTCCTTCACTAAATGCTTCCGCAGCACTCGGGTAGCGTGATGCTGGTCTGCCACGTTAGCTACACCATATCCCCTTTAGTTAGAAGCACAGATTCTCCTCTTGGGGGCGTTAATGAGTGTATTTACCCAGGTTGAGATAGTGTGATATGATGCGCACAATCGTTAAAGCGTCTTTAGAAGGCAGCTTGCTCATAAAATTGTCGAACTCCTTGCGCCAGGGATCGTCTGGCTCAGCTTCTTTCCACTGGTGGCCTTTCTTCACTATGTCGTGCACAAGCTCGTTTATCTAATAATGAGCACACAAAACACAAGTGTTAGATTGGCAACCATCATATTTTCTTTCTGCGGTATTCTTGGCTCTGATCTCTGCTGGAGGTGCAGAATGGAGGTAGGAGTTACACACCCGGTCGCCATCAACCTCGAGAGTACTGATGGTGTCCCTGAGGAAGTTGTCCAGCATGTCTATGTCGCCATCGAACTCAGTGTGGGCATGGATCAAGGGCTGCGTAGGGCCCGACCATAAGTTCACCAGAGTGTCCCCCATGTCCACTGCACCAAAGAAGAAGCAATTGGAGATTAAAGAACTGCACCTCCCTCACTGCCTAATCTTTCTCTTCTCAGCAAAATAATAATGTACTCTCTCTTCCTGCTCACACACTCTCGCCCTGTCTGCAGTGAATGAAGCTTCCCAGATGTTTTATTGTAGTGGGTGGGGGGATTTACAGTGATTGCAGTGTTCTCGACTTCACGGCACTAGCCAAATCGCAAAAGTTTGAAAGATTGTTCGTGTGAAAACAGAGTCTGCTCTCTGTGGTTGTTCCCAAACACACACCTTTCGCAAATAGCTCTAGTAGCTAGGGCCTTGTCCCCCCCCCCACATCCCAAAGAGCCAAAACCCCAAGCTGTAAAGTTGGGACATGCACCTTATGCATGGGAGCATTGCTGTGTTTTCCCGCCAAAAATATAGGGAAATATCTCAATTCCTGGAATGTTAAATATGTAAAAAATAATGATTGGAATGTGGCGTTTTTTTTTACCACCACCTGGTTTCTTTATTATTTTATATATTATTTGTTATTTTTATGGTGAGCCAACAGAAGGGAAACTGGGTCAGGCTCCCAGAAGCAGAAAAGAACAACACCATCATGG
>CDFI01105929.1:3678-15532 GCA_000826405.1 Acanthamoeba divionensis | reverse complement strand
AGCCAACATTGTTCTTTGCCCAAATGTGGTACTTGTTGGGAGTGAGGCCAATCATCTCACTCTTCCATTCTTCCTCTTTACCTCCTTCCTCTCCCTCTCCCATTTCCACTTCCAGATGGCCCTTCACTTCACCTTGGTCGTACCTGCCAGCGAGGATCTGGAGAAGGGTGGACTTTCCAGCACCAGAAGCTCCCATGAGACCGATGATGCTTCCTATCTTCAGGTGAAGGCCATTAACGTTGAGGATGGTGACACTCCGCTTTTTCCAACAATTGAGGAACGGAATGAAACGCTTTGGCCCCGTGAGACGCTCTTTGACGTTGAAGCTGATATCCTCGAGTCTCAAACTCACCAAGAACTCAGTGGCCAAGGGGTCATCAACTCCTAGTCCTAGTCCCAGTCGAGGAGTAGGAAGAGGTTGTGCCTTCTCACTGTCGCCTTTGCTTTCGGCTTCAGTAATTTCTTTGCAGGTTCTCTTGTCCTTCAACTGGATATCCGACCATGACTCGATTCCCCAATTTCCTACAGTCTCCGATCTCACACGGGTGGCAGTGGGAGAGCCCTTGCTCTGGTTGCTTATACGCAGCTCTTGCATTTTCTTCTTGTAGTCTTTGTAAGCAAGCATCTTCTTCAATACCACGATATCTTCTTCTCCCAGGCTCTCCAGAAGTTCTATCATCCTGTCCCCAGACTCTTGCAGTGCTAATTGGCTCATGTTGCTTAGTCCTTGAGTGTTGTTCTCCCTAAAAGCCTTGCTGTGTGTTGTTTCTTCTACTCTTGTGTCTCAAGTATTCATCCAAATGGTGTTGTGTTTAAATCCAAACTGCTCTTTGGGAATTTGAGAGTTCTCACTCCTCAAGCGGCCCGCAGTTAAGATTTATTTTTTATTAAGCTAATTGCAGACCTATGACGCAACTCTGTGCTAACCTTTATGGCCATGCTATGAAAAACAACTCTTTTCAATTAGATTTGTTGATAAGAAACAATCGTCATTGTGGCAATGAGAGCTAAGTAACCAACCACATGAGTGCTACGTAACTGAAGAGAGGAAATCTCCTAATAGTGATCCAAGCCAGCTTAGGGCAACCAGGTCACATAGCATGTTTGGGCAACTAATAAACAGGGCCATTGTAACAGGTAACCAAATGCATTTCTTTTACCAAAACACTGAACCAGAAATCTGAAAGAAAAATTATAAATGTCACAGTTTTCCATGCACAGGGGCCCTTTCTGGATAAAGTTTATGAAAATTGCTGCAAAAGCCAAAAGTAACTCATCCATAAAAAAGTGGTGCCAAGAAAAACAAAGAAAAAAACAAACAAAGTCAGACAAGGGTCATCTGATGCTCTGGAGAGCTCAAAAGAGAAACAAACTACTATAAAAAGTTGATTGAATAAAACTTCTATTGTGTAAAAATAATGATGTGTCCCCCAGGAATTGAAAACAGGATGTAACACAACCCAGGTCATTTGATTGCTCTGGTAACCTAAGATTTAGATCTTAAAAAATGTACAATTTCCTAGCATATCAACAACCTATAACATCATGTCTGCCATGCTCTTCTCTATCACAGGATGTAACACAAACCAAACTGTCTAGTCCTTTTCTTTTAATATACCAAAAGTTAAAATTTGTATTGTAAGTATTTGATAACTATAGGGCCAAGACCAATGTCTTCTGTTGCTCTGGAGCCAAAAAGAGAACCAAAGGTTGAACAAGCAAGACTTCTGTTGTGTAAAAAACATAAAGAAAGGTGTGTTGTGTAAAAACACAAAAAGAAAAGGTGAGTGTGTGCATCCGCCGGGAATTGAACCCGGGTCTCCCGCGTGGCAGGCGGAAATCTTGCCACTGGACCACGGATGCCTTTCTTTTTCGAGGATTCTGTTTTACTTTAATTTTTTTACCACCAATAAAATTGTTGCTATTAGATCTTGCAATCTCCAGGCAGCAGAGAGCTATTCTGCTTTTAGGGTGCAACTGAACTGCATTAGTGATTCCTCAAAACTAAATGTTAGTGATACAAAATCAATACACTAGAGATTATTTAAGAAGGTTAACATTTTTTTAGGCATCCTTAAATGAAAAGCCTTCACTTCTGATGTCTGCTACATCATCTTTTGTTTTGGGCATCCTTAAATAAAAATAACTTAAATTTTTTTTAATTTAAATCCATAATAAATCCCATTATAATAAGCACAAAAAGTAACCATTAGAGCAAAAGAAAAAAGTGTCACTTTTTTTAACTTCATATTTTGCTTTTAGACACAAAATACAAATAACAACAATAGTAATTTTAATATGAATCTATTAGAGGTTTTTTGTGTCATCATATGATGTGTTTAAAGTTGATCAGAGCTAAAAAGAAACATTTTTCTTATACTTCTTCAAATGGCCATGCTTTTTATAAACATCATTTAAAATACTACAATTGTCTTAGTGCTTGTGAGAGATGTCAATAGTGGAAAAAGAAAAAGATCATTATAAGAGGAAAAAGAGATTTTATTTGTAGACATTTTAATTGTTCTTGTAAATATATCTATAAAAGTAACCTTAGTAGATATAAAACAACTGACCTTCACTATTACATGGCCACTTGTCAATGATGTAAAGATCTAAGAAAGAAACAAGTAAGTCAAGAGATAATAAGACAATAGTAAGAGAAAAGGAGACAATAGCTTGATCAAAAACAACTTAAACAAGATGATCTTTTTAGACAATGTGCTCAAAAGGCAAGTGAATTATTAGCTAAGTATAAGAAAATAAAGAGTGTGCCTGTATTAGAAGAGTATGTAAGTCAATTAAGTCAGATTTTTTAAGAGGAACTTTTAAAGAATATAAAAGTGTAAAATGACATAAGACCTTTACAAACTGTATCAAGTCAACCAACTGTGAGAGATCTTCTTTTTTTTAAAGATTCTTTACAGATTTCTAACCACAAGTGAGACTTAGTAGTATTAACATTTAAACTTGAAACAAGTGCTTTAATCTATCATTTAAAAAATTTGAAAACAATTATATAAGAGATCTTACTTACAAGGCCAATAGTACAAAATGGATACTAGATTGTAATACTCTTATTTCTTCAGTGGATCTTAAAAAACAGACCACCTGTACAAGAAAATGAAAGACTTATCACATTGAAATTTTATTTTAATAATGGAACAATGACTTTTAAAAAGAGAATAGGCCAAGAATTAGAAGCTTTTGAGTTGTTATAAGAAGGACAAACAATAGTAAAAGTGAAGTCTCCATCAAATTGTCATATGTGGTTAGTGTACTTTGGCTCTGAAGATAGAGATGATCTGATTCTAGAAAAAAAAGTTACAAGAGGAGTAGAAGCAATAAACTATTTGATTCAAGAAGAAACAGTTTTGGCTAGTGGAAAACAGTGGACCTTTGATCCTGTACTTGTCTGTGATATGAAAGCACTTGTTTATGTACAAGGTCTTTATGATTGTGATAAAGCAAAAAAAAAATCGAACCTAGAAGAAGACAAAGAGAAATTGCCTTGGCCTGCCTTATATATTCTAGCAAATCTACAACATAAGAAAAAAAGTGGGTTATTAGAGATGCCTTTATGAATGCTAAAGCATTGAGTTATAATATCCACCCTGAAGTGTTTATTTATTACCTTACCTTATTACCTTAAAACAAAACAAAACAATGCAAGGAAGCTTTTCCTTATCTATTCAAATTTGCAGCAGTCATTTATTTTATAAAATAAAAATAAAAATAAAAATATTCCACAAACAAGAAACAAAAAAATTTGCAAGGACACCACGGAGCTGCAAACTTCATTAATGGAGGGGCAACCCAACAGACCGCTGCGCCGAAACAGGCCAGGCACCAAAAACAGTGACTTGTATTCCTGGACACCTGTAGCATATGATAATCTGGAAGGTCCCCTCGCGGTAGAAGAATATCTCCAACAACTCATACGTAATTACATCCCCCCCCCCCACAACAACAACAAACATACTTTGGCCTATGAATTCAAGCTGAGATCTATGGTATACTCTTATAAATCTTTGCAGGAAAGGACTCTGCCGACATTGAAACACTAATAGCTCTGCCAGAAGGTGTTTCTCCAAGCGTTTGGATGTATGAGCATCTGAGGTATCTCTATTTTTCTCCACTTGTTTCCTTCCCCCGCCTTCCTCAAAGCAACGTTCTCAGGTGTCCTCACCACAAGTGTTTTTTTGGTCCCTTAAAGGCAGTTTTTGAAAGAGTTGCATTTGTTTATTGTCTTCCACAACGATATTTGCAATACCGAGACAGCTCCCAGCATGAAGATTACCGTTGGTTCTGAGGAGTTTGTCTTCCTTTGCAGCGCATTCAATCCACCCAAAGAGGTAAGTCCTTGTGAGAAGCAAAGCGAGCAAGTTGAGAACATTACTATGGAAGAAAGGAAAACCCCAGATGGCGTGTGAGAGAGAGCAGAGCAGAGCATAAAGAAGCATAAAGACCAGAACATAGAACAGAGATCGCTAAACAGAAGTGTGTTCTTCAGTGTGCAGCTATAGATTATATGACAAATACCGTGGTCCAGGCAACCAGTTTACTCAACTCCAACAAGAATTTCCCTTCAAGGTACCTTTGCGTATTCTAATCACTCTGTGGCACTGTACTCTATTTTCCCAATCTTCTCTCTAGTCAATATCAAAACAAAATGTTGCTTTATGTTCGCTATATTCTCCTCCTCTCTCTCTCTCCCCCTTAATGTATTATATATGGCAATGAAATATAGGGTGAACATAAAGAATACAAAGCACTTTGGCACCTTAGCGCGGCGCTTGTACCGTATCTTCGCGTTCTCCTTCTTCACATTCCGCGAGAAGTTTGACGAATACGAGGTAAGAACCTACCGTGTTGAATGTGGATCTTGTTTCTCAAGAGCACGCAGAACCACACCCAACCACATAAAGAGAGAGCAGAGAGCAGTGAAATGCATGGGTTAGCCATATAAGCCTTGGTGGGCTCTGAGATCACATGGAGCAGCACACGCACACATGCACACACACAGAGCAGAGAGAGAGAGAGAGAGAGAGAGAGAGAGAGAGAGCAGAGAGAGAGCAGAGAGGTATGTGTATTGCTGAGAAAATGTGACCATGTGCTCACATGTGTTTCACACACACACAAACAACAGTTTAAGTATCACCTGACAGAGCGCTTCACTAAGTTCTGCCTCATGTACAAACTCATGACCTCCAAGATGCTGCTCATCCCCAGCTCTCGTTGGCAATCCTAAGTCCAAGGAATGATCCATTCATGGATCAGTCAGTCAGTCAAGTCAGTCAGATAATAGAGAGAAGATGTTCGACCTTGGGCCAAAAGAGGTGTCTCTGAGAGAGTGGGTGGGTGGGGAGAGAGATGCTGCCAGTTGTTTTTGGAGGGGTGAAGATTTGTGTATCATCATCATCATCAGGTTGTTGTGTGAAGTTTTATTATTTATTATTAGAATAGAATAGATTACATTTACGAGATTTAAAAAAACGTAAAAGTAAAAGGGCCACAAAGCTTCATCTTTTTTTTTTGGAGCCTTTTGGAGAGAGAAGAGCTGATGCATTAGTGAATTATTATTAAACTTACCTGAAAAGTTTCCTTTCTGTCTCCACGCCTGTCCCAGAGAGCTCAACAGTTGAGTAAGGGTAAACCTACCATCTCATCAAACACTAATTTGTTTATCTCTTTCAATTTATTTACTTTGCATCCCCCCCTTTTTTTTGTTTGCAGCTCTGATGGAACGTTTGCCTATGGACGTCCTGCAGCGCATCTTTAGGCACGCAGAGGCTTCCTCTGATGTGTGCTCGGCTGCTCTTCGACTATTCTTTGTGTGCAAGAGATGGCAGCAGTGTTACCAGCAGGATTACGGTTTCTGGAGGCTGCAAAGGCCAAACACCACGACACATGGGTCTAATCCATACTTGCACCATTACCTTAGACTGATGAAACCATATAGAGGATTGCTTACTGAGGATGCAATTGCTTTGTTAGAATCCATTTGGGAAGATGGTGAAGAAGATAGAAACGAAGTGAAACCAAAACAAGAAGAGAACAAAGAGGAATGGAGTAAGGGGACAGCAGCAGGAGCTCATGAAGAGGAAAGCACCAATGCAAAAGGGAGAGCAAGATCAACTAGCTACGCCGAAGATGGAGGCAGTGGAGAGAAAGCAGATGGCGATGAAAACAGCATGGACTTCAACCACAGTATTCTTCAGATGGTGAACTACAAAGACCTGTGGGCGCAGTACGAACAGATGGTGGAGATCTATGCCTTTGCTGTGCCTGATTCACACGCCATGGCTTGCCTGGCCCGCCATCAGCCCATCCTTGAGATAGGCGCTGCCACTGGCTACTGGGCTGCCCTCATGAGAGCTCACCACATCCAGGTGGCTGCTTTTGATTCCAACTCCCGGGGTCTCCACTTCACGAGGCCCATGTGGACCCAAGTAACTCCAGCCCAGGGCCAGGAAGTGATCGAGAGCTACGCCAAGGATCAGTGGACCCTCTTTCTGTGCTGGCCGCCGTGGCGCAGCCCAATGGCTTCCAGCGTGCTCTCTATGTTCCTATCCCATGGCGGCCAGAAGGTCATCCACATAGGACACCACAGCTGCACCGCTGACCCTGCTTTCTATCTGCTCTTGGAAATGCATTGGCAGCTTGAGGAAGTGGTGACAATTCCCAGCTGGCCATTTGTGCCAGACCGCATGTATGTCTATGTTAGATCTTCCTAGGAAGTGAGGACACAGAGAGTGTGAGCGAGCGAGTGAGTGTCTGGCAATGACTGTCAGGTATCAGCAGCATCCATTCAAGAGCAGCAGTTCTTCTTTTGTCAAAGTGTGACTACAACAAGAAGGCTTTCATTTGTGAGTGAAAGCACTTGATGCCTGCACGCAGCTGCCAAGTTTGCATTGCCCTTGGAATATTATGACATGTGCTAATGCAGCTGAAGGAGGCCATTTGGAGGTGTTGCAATGGGCAAGAAGTTAAGGCTGCCCCTGGGATGAGCAGACATGCACTTCTGCTGCCAGTGAAGGCCATTTGGAGGTGCTACAATGGGCACGAAGCCAAGGCTGTCCCTGGAATGAGCAAACATGTGCCTATGCTGCTTTTGGAGGCTATTTGGCGGTGTTGCAATGTCCCTGGAGTGAATGGACATGCTGCTGATGGAGGCCATTTGGAAGTGCTAAGGTGGGCCAGAAGCCAAGGCTGTCCCTGGGATGTGGAGACGTGTTGCAATGCTGCTCGTGGAGGCCATTTGGAGGTGCTGCAATGGGCAAGAAGTCAAGGCTGCCCCTGGGATGAGGACACATACACTGCTGCTGCTCGTGGAGGCCATTTGGAAGTACTACAATGGGCGAGAAGCCAAGGCTGTCCCTGGGATGAGCAGACATGTACCTATGCTGCTTTTGGAGGCCATTTGGAAGTGCTACAATGGGCACGAAGCCAAGGCTGTCCCTGGGATGAGCGGATATGTGCAAATCTTGCTGTCAGTGAAGGCCATTTTGAAGTTGAACAGTGGATCATCACTACGCTTCTCGAGAAGTAGTACTTGACTTCTCATTCATTCATTCGGTTTTTTATCTCAGAGATTAATATATTCTTTATTATTACTAATCTTTGTTTAATTCATCACATTGCAATGTTTGTCATGTTGTTGAGCTGCTTAATAATCTTGCTGATGAGGGAGTGGGCCAATGAACTCCATATTATAATGATAATGGTTGTGTGCAACTTGATCAAGTTGGGCATGGACACATTGACACCTCAGATACATAAACGTGTATGTGTTGCCAAAGACAGTTAACAATGTTTTTGTTCCGTTTTACTTAATTCAATCAACCAAACAAAACTTTTGCCTTTCTACTGGATCAATCGCGCCAATCACCAACTATCCCTCCGCGCCAATCGGGTATACCAGAAAACGGGTCCCAGCTGTCCACGACCAGCACAATTCTCTCAATCTTTCTCTCTTGCAACTTCTCAAGAAAGCTTCTTTTTTATCCTTCCTCTTTTAGTCTTATTATGACACTATGTGGCCCGTGAACAGGCGGTTGTTGACCGCGTGGCTAGTTTCTTTGTGTGCACTTGTGCTTGTGGTTATTTCAATTCCATGTCCTTGGTATTATTACTATCATCAGTCAGAAACTGTTACAGAGTTCCTTTTCTTTGCCGACTTTGAGCACAACAGCTGCAGCTACGGCTCAGGTGACAGCTGCGTTGGGTCCAATGTGAGGGCCATGTATGCTGTTATTGCAACAATGGCATTCCTTTCTTTAGTTCTTCTAATCCTTCAGTTCGCGGCACTTTCACTTTTTGCATTTAAAACCAGCGTATGTACACACAACACTACCCCCTCTTACTGAATTTACTTTCAGCCATGGCTCATTCAAGCACTGCTGCTTGTGTTCTGGTCACATTAGCAGGTTGCCTGGAAAAGTAAGCTTCGTCGGATACTTGGAATTCTTGCAGTAATCAGCTTCCTCACCACAGTGGCAACATGGACCATCATTTTCTGCCGCCCAGAGGCTGCCAGATCAGACAGCAATGGCCTGCCAAGGGACTGCAAGGTGGGAAACCAGTTCTGTGAGCCTGTAGGCAGAGGCTTCGGAATGCATGCAGGGTGGGGCTTCTCTGTGTGCAGCAGCTTCTTTGCTTTATTGGCTGTGTTGCTTGTTCCATTCAAGGCAGCACCAGAGGAGGAGGGCTTTACTGCAATGGTGACATTCCTACCATCAGTGTGAGAAGGAACTTGATTAATGTTAATGTAAGAAGGAAAGCAATTGAGAAACAGCATGAGAACTGGAGAAGGAATGCCGATGCATTCACATGTATTACCATAAAACTACACTACACTACACATATGAGACAGCACTTTATTTTATATATGCCCACAGTTCTTTTTCCTTTGTAAAAAAATTAAAGTATTGTCCAATTCAAGCAAATCCTCTTTTCTTCAAGAGGAATGAAGGAATCTGCAAGACACAATTAATCTACAGCATGTCTGTTGTGAAGAGTACACAAAACCCCAAACACATTTTTTTACTGTCGTTACTAGTTACTAACAACATTTTGATTTCTGGTCTAACTTCTTATAGACCACTTTCTCAAGTCCTTTGTCATTTGTTTTGTTCCTCTACTCCTTTGACTACCACTTTGACTACATAATGCAAACTTCAAATATATCATGATTGTAACTCTCACAGCTAAAGTTATATATGCTTCTTTTACAATCAAGCACAGCCTAACTTTACATCCTTTTCACTAGTATACACTAGTTATACTCTTACATCAAGCACACTTGTTATAATATATCAACCTCACTAACATATGCTAATCATACTTTACACACAATTATATGTATATATATGTGTATATATTTACTACCCAAAGTCAAGCATAATGTCATAAGTATATACTCTTTTTGTCTTATTATCATTGTGACACACTGTGTTAGATAATGAGAATCATAGAGGTATATAAGTATATTAAAGATAGGGTAGGTAACCTGGCATTACTCGAACTGTTTTGAATAAATGAAATTAAACTGAAAAAGTGTATGGAAGGCATCCGTGGTCCAGTGGCAAGATTTCCGCCTGCCACGCGGGAGACCCGGGTTCAATTCCCGGCGGATGCACACACTCACCTTTTCTTTTTTGCTCTACACTCACTTCTTTGTTGTTTGTTAGCCTAAACTTGTTCAACACAATGGAAGTCTTGTTGCAGTTTGTTTGTCTTTTTGGCTCCAGAGCAACAGAAGACCCTAGTCTTGGCTCTTTTGTTACCAAATGCCTATGGTACAAATCTTAACTTGGGTAACTCACAAAAGAAGACTGACACAGTTTGGTTTGTTACATGCTTGTTTTAAACATGGCAGACATTTTAGTTTTGACTATAAGTCTTTTGTGATAGCCTTAATGTGGTTTATTTAACATTTATTTTGTTTTTTTCATTAACTTATTTAAATAAATAAATAATAAAAAAAAACTTGTTTAAATTGAGATAGGTTGGGATTGTCGACCAATAATTTAAAAGTTGAAGACACCCTTCCCAATTTCAAAGGCTCTTCTCCGTTTGTGAGTGTTGGTGCGCACAAACATACACTCCACAACCACCACAAAGAGCTAGATGGATTTGCTGAACTATGAATACCATGGTGCCAAAGAGGACGAGCACACATGGATTGGACTCACTCCAAGAACAGAAACTGTCTACTTGCTTTTGTAAGAACTGAAAAATACGCCCCCCTTTTGGCTTCTGAATTCATCATCAGCCATTGTAATAATAATATCTCCAAAATGTTTGTAGTTTAAGGAAAGAGATGGTGGCTCACTGCAGTATGCCCATTTTAAATACCTTGCTCTACAGCTCCGAAGCCAACACCACCACAACGTTCTTTAGCTACACAGGTGAACACGAGCATTCTAAATCACCTTCAATGGCACCATTTTGTGCTTCACCCCCTTCTCACATCTAACATCCTGCTCGATAAACGACCAGAGCATGATGGGCAGATTTCACTTATTGTTGATGAAGGCATGTTGCCCCTGTTCCCTAATGATGGAACCTTTCAGATGCTCCAAGAACCATGGAAAATCATACAACTTGATGCTGGCTCCAACGGAATTCCATGTAAGCCACAATTCGTATCGCCCCTTAACGAACACATTTGCACACCAAACATTATGCTCTGCTTTTATAAATAGAGCATAGTATTACCAAGCATTATGGCTAATTTCAACAACTAACAGCTGAGGCAGGAATTGTGCCCGTGGTGGGATCTCTCTTGACACAAATAGACATTACTGTCTATTATCTGTCTACTGCCCAACATGATTTTGTATTGGTACGTAATTTGGGAATTGATTTGCAAGAGCTGGAGAGGAGTAAATGGCGAGTAATACGGATAACCAAAAATACATGTGTAAGTAATGTTATTTTCGTTTGACCAAAGGTTCAAAAGAAAAATTTTGAAACAGCACTCAAGTGGCTGCAAGACCGCTTACTAAAATGGACTCCAGAGTCCAGTTTCTCACAGCGACCACCCCCATCACCCTATGTACTTAATCTTGTCACTTTGCCTACAGAGCTTTATCTTGCCAGGTAAGAATCTTCTAAATGAAGAAGATAAGAAGAAGAAACTAACTACTGCAGATAATAGTGAAGCTTCTCTAACACCACTTTGTTTTACCATCATCTAGCAGTGAACAGGTGGCGAAATGCACACGACCTCTATTAAAACTCATATTCTTTGAGAATAGGTGCCTATACCTCTAAACAATCAACATAACGTTTATGACTCTAAGATACTTAACTTGTTCTGCAAACCAGTGATTCCCGGTTTTTCTCTTTTACCTTTGCCGACGATGAGATCTCCCTTATAGCAGATAAAAAGCACATTTGTTTATTCCCTGACCACAGCATCACAGTAACACATTTCCCATGGAACCCAATCAAGAGACAAAAGAAGGCTGGCTTTTGTACGTTTGCTCTGTCTGTGTGTGTGAGAGAGCAGAGAGCAAAAAGAACTATTTCCCTATTTTTATTTTTCTATCTTTTTTTAACTTTGTGTATCACACAGTCGAAACAGGAGTAGTCAGCTATATTTCTACTCCTCTTGCTGTAGCAAATATTCCTGTTCTCTATATCAGTACTTACCTGACATCATTCATTCTGGTATTTCCTTCATTAGAAATTTCTTCTCTTCGTTCTCTCAGCTCTCAGCTCTGCTCTCAGCTCAGCTTTGCTTTGCTCTCTCTCTCTCTGCTTTGCTTTGCTCCCTCTCTCTCTGCTCTCTGCTCTCTCTGCTCTCTCTGCTCTCTCTCTCTGCTCTCTCTGCTCTCTCTCTCTCTCT